>APFE031666734.1:0-18179 GCA_000404065.3 Pinus taeda
ATATCATGACCTTATTTATGGTTGAGTTGATATGTTGTGAATTTATATCGTGCTAATATAGGTTGATTGTGTAGACAAGATAACCTCCCCTGAGGTATATTAAGGTATGAGTTTTCTTATGTCGTCTATTTGGTGTTTGAATGTTTGACTATGTTGTTTATTTGGTGTTTGAGTGTTTGGTTTCTATTATTTTGTCTATATCTTGTCTGAATTTTTTATTACTAGAATGATATGAGTATGTATCTATAATTTTTCTTTCCAAAATGACTTGTTTTAAGATGGTTGTACTGATACATGTGTCGAGACAACTGATATGTACTCAAGTGTAAGTAGGTGATAGTGGTAGCATTATGTATTATGACTGATGAATGTGAGTGGATTGTTGAGTATGACATGGGCGTTAGACTTGGTATAGGTTGATTTCCAATTAATATACATGATGTATTGATGTTTGTAACATGAGATTGACATGTGTGCACAATTGAAAGGGAAAAATGCTTGGTCTTAGATTGACAAGGTAATAGATGATGTGTTTATATAACCAACAATTAGGTGATGTGACAATGCATAGTGAGACTCAATTGCAGCAACAAAAAGGTAAAAGAAAGGAATTGGGTGAAAATTCCTTTGGCTATGTTTGGAAACTGCAATTCCAAATGAGGGAATGCTTCACATACAAGAAGTCTTCTTAACCTTGAATTTGTCTGAAATTATGTGGATATGTGATATATTCATGAACATGTATTTGACAAGTATATTAGCTAGTCTCTAGTTACAGGTGGATCTGTTGGGAATGGAGTTCCTTTAGAGATGGCATGGATGTGTTCAACTACAAGGCAATTTTCTTGGCACAACAAGTAATATAGCTAATATATTGTATATTTATTTATGCACTAACAACTATGTGTTTATGGTAGCATGATGTAGGGGATTACATGGAAAAGAGGTTGCCATGAAATATTGAAGAAGGCTCAAGTTGAGCTTTCCTCGAGAACCATGGGATTGAGTTATGGTGTTTGTTGCTAGTCTTGTGATTTTGGTATTTTGCGACTTGTTGCGCTTGGTTTGTGGTTTTGATTGTGTCTAGTGCATGGCCATGCCACTTTGTTCGCAGTGTCATATTGTTATTGGTTTTCATGTTTTTCTTCTTGTTTGTGGTTTTTTTTTTGCCTTTTATGTCTTGAGTGTCTTGGGAATTGGTTGGGAAAGAAGAAATTTTATGGAGCTCAGTGATAGCTAAATGAAACCTAGTAGGTAATGTAAGACCCAAATGAAGCTTGGCGCATGAGTAAGGGAAGTTGAAGGTGAGAATATGACAATTAGTTGGATTGGTTTGGTCCATTAGAGTAAATGGAGAGTGGCAGTACAGTCATGAGAAAGGTAGTAAGAAAGGTGGAGTAAATGGATCTGAGGCATTAGATGCCTTGGCTATGTTGAGAACAATTTTTCTCAATGTTGTGCATGGGGTGCACAGATAAAGGGAGTTATCTAAACCTTGACCTTATGGTATTTGGTAATTATGTTATGATCATGATTATGATGATTTTTATATATGTATACATGTATGTATGTCATGTCTGACAAGGTCATCATGGATCATGGTTGTTTCCTGCTTATGTTTATATGTATATATGTGTGTATGTGTCTCATTGTATGATAGTATCATGATTATTTTATGCTAATGTTTATGTATAAGTATGTATGTATCCATGCATCTATGTCACCATCTGACCAGGTTGTGAGGGATCATTCTTGTGGTGGAATTATTTCTTATGCAGGTGAATGGCATGACGAGGTTCTTAGTCTTATACACATCAAGTGGGAAGAGTAGTCATGAAAAATATATGAGGTCAGTATCATGTGGATATGAATTTATATTGTATGCTTGTATTATGCCTATGTTTATGTTATGACAGGTAAAATTGAATGATACATCAGTAGAATGAAAATAATGTGCTTTGTGGCATGCTAGCATAAACATGGATGGCAGAGAGACACTGGAAGCAAGGTTGTTGGGTAGAGATAGTGTGGTTTGGATGTGTAGTACTATTGTTGTGCATATGTTGTATATGTTGTACATGTTGCATCTAAGATGTTGTGTGCATGTGGTGTTGTGTATATATAGTGTGTGTATGCATTGTTTACGCCATGTTATGTATAGGGCGGTATAGATAGTGTTGTGTGTGTGTTGCATATGCAATGTTGGGTATATATGGTGTTATGTACATGTTGGATATCCGATGTCATGTACATATTGTACTGTGAACATGATGGATATGCAGTGTCGTGTGCATATGGTGTTATGTACATGTTGTATATGTAGTGCTATGTACATATGGTGTTGTGTGCATGTTGTACATTTGGTGTTATGTACATATGGTCTTGTGTGCCTGTAGTTCTATGTACATGTCATACATATGGTTTTGTGTGTAGATGGTGTTGTGTACATGTCGTGCATGTGTTGTTGTTTACATGTGGTGTCATGTACATGTTATGTATGTGGCACTGTGTACATGTGGTATTGTGTACACATTGCATAGGTGGTGTGGTGTACATGTGGCACTATGTACACATTGTGCAGATGGTGTCGTGTACATGTGATGTTGTGTACATGTTATGCAGGTAGTGTTGTGTATAGGTGGTACTATGCAATTGTTGTACATGTGATACTGATTTTATGTGCATGTCGTACATACTATGTTCTTACATGCGGTACTATGTATGTGCATTGTGTAGTCATGGTATCATGACATGTGTATTCGTTGTGTTGTACTTTGTGTATGTATATGTATTGTGTTGTACATCGGGTGTAGGTGTATGCATTATGTGGTGGTGTATACTAGATGTAGGCATATGCATTATGTTCTGTTGTACACTAGGTGTAGGTGTATGTGTGGTATGTCAGGTGTAGGTGCATGTATTGCACAATGTTGTATGTCATGTGTGGTTGTACGTGTGTGATGCACACTATGTGTATGTGCAATTAGTTGAGGAGAAGGCTTCGGGTGCTTTCTAGGTATGGCAACCAATCCAAAGTGTGTACGGAATAAGGACAAAGGTAAAAGATAAGAATTGATTTAAGGATAGGTATCCATATTTTATTTCAATTTTATTATACATGTGATTCATGATTCTGACTTGTGATGCTTACATGTGATTTATGATTATGGTTTATGATGATTTCATACAATTCATGATTTTAATTTATGATGGTTGATTTTGAGCTAACTGGATGTGATATGTATATTCATGATGATTTGATCAAACAATTAGTTTGACTTGTTGTGACATCAAGTAAACAAGATTGCAAGTGTGCCTTATTGATGAGCTACCAATGGGGTATGATGTGAATTTATTTCACTTTACTTTAAATCTAATGGAAGTTACGTGCTTGGTATAGGAAGCATGGAAATGTCCAGTTGGGTGGTTGAAACTGACTACAAGAATTAGCAGCATCAGTGAAAGGAATTGGAATAGGCAGTAGTATGATGGTAAATCAATTCAGGAGTAGGGCCATTGTGGGACATTGGTACCTAATAGTGTCCATTGATTTCCATCAGAATGTTATGACTTGTATGATGGTTGTAAGGTAGGGATATGTCTTGGCTTTTGTATCTTCCAATGTGAGGAAGCTTTGTTAAGGGATGGACTACCCAAGATGGGGATGCCAGTGGAACTTGGAAGGTATATGACTGCACAGAAGGGGGTGACCGGATTTCCTGAGGGACTGTGTAGTAGAGAAGGGAAGGTTGGGGATGGATTTGTTTTGGTCATTAGCATTTCCAAATGGAATCATATGCACATTGGGAGTATGCCCTAGAATAATGAGTCAGTAACAGTTCACTAAGGGGACAAGTGGCACTGGATTGTAGCACTAGACATTGCATGTAGATTTGAATTTGATAGTGGATTCTAGACTTCCTAGGAAGGAGGTTAATCCCAGTACTACTTTTGAGGGTGGAGGTGTGGCCTATGGATTCCCTTGTTGATTGATACAAGCATCATATCCTTTTATTTGCTAGTTGAGTAAATGTATATGTGTATATGTGTATATTATTGTAAATATTGTATCAATCTAGTTTATAAAGATCCATATATAGTATGGTTATTTGTTGGGTGAAACAAATGTGTATATGTATATGTGGTTACTGTAAATAATGTAATGAGCTATGTTATAAAGCTCTAATAAAAAATATGTTTGTCATGTTTTAGAAGATGGTTATTATAAATACTACAATGAGATGTGTTATAAAGCTCCATCGGTTGTATGTTTATTTTTAGTAGATTTATTGTTTTTAGGTGTTGTTGAACACTGAGGATGGTATTCCCCCAAGGAGGAGGGTTTTGTAATAGCCCTAGTGAAATTCTATGTAATAAAAGTTAATAAAAGAAAATTAATAACCACAGTTGATGGGACACTTATTCCAAGCTGAATGGTGGGCAAAACATCCTAGTGGGTGTTCATTTGGTTTAGTATGGCTAAGGAACTTGGCAAAGGAAATGGAAAAGGATTTGGAAAGGCATAAGGCATTATTTGGAATTTTATTGATGAAAATAAAGGAAATTAGGAGAAAAGGAAGGTGAAAGGTCATAGGTTGCATATGAGGAGGAAACTGAAGGAAAATAATGGAAAATAAAAGGCTTATGAGGATCAGCTCGCAAGCTTTTGCTCGATATTTTGACAGGTTTTAGTGGAGCTCTCTTCTATTATCTCTCTCACTCATACTCTTCGAAACTTAGAGTTTTGCGGGAGCACTCTTGGAGGAGTGTGGCATAGTTGGAGTTTTAGAGGAAGAAGGCAAAGGCAGAGCAGGAAAACATAAGAGGATATCAGGATCAACAACTACATGGGGTTTCACTTGCAGGTACTGAGTTGCATGTATGTTTCCTCACCAGTTTTGGCATGCATGGCATACGAATGTGGTTTATTGGGCATAATTTGTCACTGGCATGGAGGATTGCATGGATTGACAATGGTTTTGCCTAGCCTTGCCATTTCTTGGATATCCATGGTGTTGTAGGTTCATTTATTTGTTTTTTTGGTTGGTTCTTATGTTTCCTT
Organism: Pinus taeda; assembly: GCA_000404065.3. Lineage (NCBI taxonomy): Eukaryota > Viridiplantae > Streptophyta > Pinopsida > Pinales > Pinaceae > Pinus > Pinus taeda. The sequence goes on from APFE031666734.1 coordinate 5,063, forward strand.
TAGCTTGGGTTGAGTTACTAGTTTCTAGAGCCTTGGTTGGACAAACATTCTGAAGCGTTGTAATAGATTGGGTTGAGTTACTAGTCCTTGAGCCTTGATTGGATAAACGATCTGGAGCCCTTGGTAGGTTGAGTTACTAATTCTGGAGCCTTGGTTGGACAAATTCTCTAGAGCCCTATATAAGTTGCAGGTTGAGTTACTAGTCTTGGAAGCCTTGTTTGGAACAAACATTCTAGAACCCTAGAAGTCTTGGGTAAAGACCAATCTAATGATGGTTTTGTGATGCTCGACCATGAGGTGGAATGAATGTTTGATGGGTTGAGGTGGTTGGCCTCTAGAAGCCCTGGCTGGTTTTTGATTGGTGTGTTTTATGAGATCCCACATTCATTCTTGGAATACAACATGGAGGTGATTGGTTGAAGAGAGATTTGGCTTAGTAATGTCTACGGTCAGGTGATTCGTGGAAGTCCCACAATAGGTTGATATTTGCATAATTAATATGAGGATTATATGGTTATTGTTTCCTTGGTATTTATGTTTATATTATGTTTGTTATGCGCATGTATTATGACAGTGGCTATGTATGGCTCTCATCATGTTTTTACTTGTGAATGAATGAAAAATGTATTTATGGCTTAATGGATGAAATTGAAGCTAATGTATTGAGGCATCAATGCTTCTTAGTGATTCTTAGATGAGCATGAGACCCCTATGCTTAGATTTGTTGTTTACACCTGTAGATTACGTATTTGTGATATGTTTGAAGAAATGCCTTCCATGGCTATTAGGGGGTCTAGTCCAGCCCTTGTTCAAGTAATTACATTTGTATCATCTTTCCACTATTATATTTCATATCCGATGGTGTCATTTAGCTTCGGCTAGTGACCTAGGCTCTAGGCCTGAAAAAGTATCTCAAATCCAAGGGACGTAGGCACAACATTTGGTAGAAAAGTCCCTGGACATTGGTATACCATGTTGTGGGAGTGTCCAGAGCCCTCTGGATGCATGCATACCCATATCAAGGGAGTGTCCGAGATTTTAATGGTCTAAAAATTCAGTGGGATTCGGGGGTTGGTTACTCGAGAGGTTGGGATGGTTCTCGAGAGTCTTGTTGTTTCAACTTGTTGTGGAAGGTTTGTATGGTGTGTTTCCATCAGTTCCACTTCCTTAATGTGACTTATGAGGTCAAATCATATCATAGTAACTTCTTGTCACATGTTTATCCCGATTGGTCGATTATGTGGGAGGAGGGTGTTACAAGCTGAGACAGATTACCACTAAGGAAGATTTGGAGTTCAACAAACAAAACATGCATAACTACATATGTGGTCCTATCCATATTAGAAAAATGTTTCTCATGCTTTAGAGGGAAGTTGAAACTGGTTCCAAGTCATTGTACCAGGATGCCATGAAGGCTAGAGTGTGCTTGTAGATAGACACCATCACATAGTTTGGGGATGTCATCACACAATACCAAACTTAGCACCAATATGTGATCGAGAAGCATCAACTAGAAGTTGTTGAGCTAGAGTTCTCCCATACTCAACCATCATAGTGCTTTTTCTTATTAGGCGGTCAAGTTATCTCTACCCTATTTTGTCTTATATGGGTACAAATGTAAATTGTAATATTATTTGTAATTATGTTGTAAGTGAAATTCCAAGTGTCAATATTAGAATATGAAGAGTCACGATGTAATGTAAAGAGTCATTTTGTAAAGAAGTAGAAGAGTTATGAGGGTAGTCGAAATGTCACAAAAGGAAGTTGAAGAGTCACCCCTCTTGTTATAAATAGAACCTCATAACTCATGTAAGGGGATTTTTGGAGAAAAGCTTTTGGCTAGGCTTAGGCTTAGAAGGAGGCTGGGATTATTATGAAGAGCCTTGACTTCCCTGTAGCATAGAACGAGTATACTTCTTTGGAGGATCAAGTGTTCTTGATTTTAATGTTCTATTATTGGGGCTAGTGGTCTGCCAATGGTGTAGGTATGAATGAAACTTTCACTTATAATAAAAATCAGAACCAACACGCTTTCATGCATATGTTTTGAATATAGTAGGACTATTATTTTTGTATTTTCAATTTATGCTATTTAAATTAAGCTTATGCTTATGAGCTATTTTGTTTACATTTGTATGAATCTTGTTAAATGCGTGTCATTGTATTAATTCGTCATTGTTAACTTGTGGACTTTTCTGCATATTTTCTTGTGATGTCATTATGCTCGTGTGTTCCTTTCAGGTTGCATACTACTACAAGCTTCCAAGGGGTGCACTTCCTTTTCCCTTCATGTGTTGGAACCTTCATGCATCACACTTGACTTTCCGTAGGGTCACACACTTACTCTCACCAAAGTTACATACTTCACTTTGCGCGTTTTCAGTCAAGGCATAACATTACCACCCATTGTTGGGAATCCTACTCCAAACAATGTGAGGTCTAATTGGGAATTAATATCAGGGAGATCCCCTGAATGTTGGAGATTCTAGCATCGTCAAAACTATGACACAAGAAATGAAAATAGAGGCAGAGCAACTAGTGGAGAACTAATAGGTTGGTACACAAGAACTTGCTAATGATTTTGTTGTCACACAAGAACAACCAACTAAGTTAGAGTAGCCCGTGGAGAATCAATTTTCTATCACACAAGAACCAATATCTGAGGTAGTACAAATTAAGTATGAAAAGAAGAAAGAGACACAGGAGAATTCACAAATGTCTATTGATGACACTATTGTATGGAAACACATGGGACAATACAACCCAAAATTGTGAAAGATGATAATTTTGACATAGCATTTTCACTTGTAGAATTAAGTAAATGGAGACAAGTTATTTTTAAATTAGCAATGATTAAAGAAAAAAGGCCATATAAGATAACTACTATCATGTCTTTTATGGATATTTTCAAGCATAGTAACTTTGTAGAAGAACATTTGTAGTGTGAGTTGTATCTACATGAGTTCATTTGTTATGGAGGGAAGAGTTTCCATCTATCACCTTATGTGGGGGACATCCAACTAAGAGCATTCATTTCATTTTCTTCAAAATCAAATAAATTGGAAATTAACCCATGAGATTGTAACAACAAACAAGGAAAATAAGGTGTTGTGGATTTGAGAGGAACTTGGTCCTATTGCAGCAGTGGTTATAACTTATGGAAGCTTTCTTTTATCTCTATGTAGGATGACAATAGTGTGTGAAGTCTGAAAAGAGTTCTAGACCTATATTCTATAAGTATTGAGTAGCCAAATATGGTGCATTGGAAGGTAACAATTAACATGGGAAGTGTGTAAAAATAAGCATATGAAGACCCATACTACTACCCAAATTTTATACATGCCCTTTCTATAATACCGAAGTATGTTGATTGTATCACATGTTGTGGGCCTAATTGGCTAGAGTTAAAATTTCTATTTCCTCTGATTTAAATAAGTATTTTAGAGAAATGAAATAGAACAATCAGAGGAATATTTGACCTCATTGTTCATTGCAAAAAAAGTGGGCATGAAGTAGATCCCCTTAGGACAAGATAAAAGAATTAAAAAAGATAAAGGAAATACATTAGAGTTGGCAAAAGGCAAAGCATCTAAACACTCATTATATCGTTTCTAATTACATATTACCTTAAATAATCATTTATTCACACAACTTTTCTTCTTGGAGACATGCATGGCTTATTGACATAGGCGCAACATTCCATGTGGCCTTATAGAGAGAATTATTTGAAGATAATTTATAGCATATTTTGTACATAAAGCAAGTCTCAAACCTTCAAACTTTGGCACCATTAGGCATAAATTTCCTAAATTCCCATATTTTTCTTCTAAATGATGTGCTCTATCTTCCAAAGCTATGAAGGAACATGCTATCTCTTATACACATTTGACGTCAAGGCCACTCTACTCATATGTTTGATGGAAAAGTTGAAATATTGAAGTATTCCGATGACATGGTCATTATGACAAGAATGGAGGATAAAATATTGTTGAAGTTGAAAGGGACATATGCTCATGGATAAAATCTAGCAATACCTCTCTCACCATGATGAAAGCACATTGTTTTCTAGTTTCTTACGATATGTTAGATTTGGACACATTGATTATGACAATGTTAATTTGTTGAAAAAAATGATTTTTTTGTTTTCCTACAATTCCTAAGGAAATTGAAGCAATGTGAAGCTTGTATCCTTGGTAAACACATCAAACAGCATTTCCATGATTTCGTTTCTAGAGAATATAGAAAACTGGGAATTATAAATTTAGATTTGTGTGGCCCCATGCATATTCCATCTGTGAATGTAGATAAATACATCAAGAATTTTATTAGTGATTATACCAGGATGTATTGGGTGTACTTGTTGAAATATAAATCATGGGTTTTTACAAAATAAAAAATTATGGATCCAGAAAAAAAAGCATAGCCACATGTTGGAAATATTTGTACTTATAATGGAGGAGCATATACATATACTACATTTGAAACCTATATTTTCCATCATGGTATTCAACACAAAACCACAATTCCATACAATCCTTTATAGATTGGTTGAATCAAAAGAATGAATAAGACTCTCTTAAATATGGTTCATTTTGTGATGTTTTTCAAAATGTGAAATTGATGTTTTGGATTGATATAGTTATATGTACAATATATGTGAGAAATAGGTGTCTATATCATGCTCTTTGAAATAAGACTCATGAAATGTGGTATGGCACATTCCTTTGGTAAGGTGTCTCAAGGTCTTTGGTTATACTAACTATGCCTTGATTCCTAAGGAGGAAAAAAACAAGCTTGATGCAAGGATTTGGATGTGTATGTTTTTGACATTCAATGAGGTAAATAAGAAGTTAAATATTTATAGAGATGTTATCTTTCTTGAATGTTCATAGAATAAAAAATCTATTGAGCAATAATTTGACCATATAAATATATTCGCCCATGTAAATACATATCATGAATTTGATGATGAGATTCCACATCTTGAAGGATGGATTGCTATCATGAACTAATATTTCGAACCTCCTTGTGAAGCACCATCTCCCCCTCATCAAGAAGTATTGGCCACTTGATTAGATTAGGAAGTTTTGGATGATGTGATTGAGAGGATTAAAAGGATAAACCTTGATACAAATGCAATGTCATCTCAAGTAGTGGAGGAAAAACTTGGACCATCTCGTAAAGGTCCAACTAAGTGGCTTACTAGACACTTGAAAGTTTTCATCTTGATGAGGTTGGAAATATATGAATTAAAGGGCCCAATAGACAAGATAAAGGTGATGTAGATCATTAAAATTCAATGATGTAAATGATATATATATTTCATATGATTGTGAATTGAATTTATCTACTGAATTTAAACAAATGCCTTTGAATAAATTGCTTCCCATGACGAGTCAAATAAATCCACATAGAAGGAGTATGATGCTCTCATCAAGAATGAAAAGTTAGTAGACCCTCCGTTCAAAATGAAACCAATTATATGTAGGTGGACATTCAAGAACAAGTACAAATTAAACACCTCACTTAACAAGCATAAAGTGAGGCTCATGTAAAAAATGATTTGTAGAAAAATGAGGCATTGATTATGAAGAGTCTTATCCACCATAGTAGAATAAGCCACCATTCAAATGATATTTTCCTCGGTAGTAGAGAATGGTTGAAAAGTTCATCAATTGGATGTGAATACTACTTTCTTGAATGGAGAGTTAGAAGAGAATGTCTTAATGTATTAACTAGAAGGTTTTATTGTGAAATGACAAAAATAAAATGGAAACTCAATAAATCCTTATATGGCCTGAAATAAGCATCAAAAGCTAGATCTAAAAAGCTAATTGAGCATGTTTTGAAATTAAATTTTGATGATACAACCCTACTTGTTAATAAATTTAGAAAAAATATTGTATCTTTTGTAGTGTCTGTAGATGATCTGTAGATAGTGGGGAATAATGGAAGGTATATCACATCCATAAAGAAATAATCAAATAAAGGATTTGAGATGACATATTTGGGGCATCATCACTACTTCATGGGCATTGAAGTGAATTAAAACCCAAAGTACATATCATCTGCCATAGGAATTACATTGAGGAATTATTGAACAAGTTTAACATGGATGAGTGTAACTCTTTCTCTACTCTAGTGGAATGGAATTTGAACATTATATAAAAAGAAGGAAATTAATTTGAGGATGCAACCAAGTACAAACAACTTGTTCAAAGACTTATCTACCTTACCACCACGAGACCAAATATTTCATTCATTGTTAGGATCCTTTCTTCATTCATGAAGAAAACCTTATGAATGACATTGCTTTGTTACAAAAGAGTTCTAAAATAGTTGAAGGGAATATAATGCTTTAGACTAAAGTATTCTAAGGTGGATGAATTCAAACTGATTGAGTATTATAATATAGACGTTGATGTTTATAAAGAAAATGGAATGTCAAATTTGAGCTATCTCATGTGTCTTGGATCACCACTTGTATCATAGAGATCACACAAACAATTAATTCCAACAGATTACACAATAAAGGTGAAATATTTGGTAGTGGTAGAAGTAACAAAAAAGACTTTGTGGCAATGAAAAATACGTGAATATTGACTAGAGAAATAAATAGGTGAATTCTACTTCTCTTATGGTTGACAATACTTCAACAATCATGTTTGACAAAAATCTTAAATTCCATGATTGATCCAAGAACATCATACCTAAGAACTAGGAATTAAGGTAAAATTATAAATATTCTTGTAAATAATTGTGGGGAAATATGTAAAGTCATAGTTGGATAGGAAGAGTCATTTGGATCTTGGAAGATGAAGTGACACGTCATTCTCTTTGTATTAATATATGGCTCACATTAATGAAATCATCCATCACCCATGGAGTTATTCCTCAACTTAACAAGTCTATTTGAAATTTTGTAATGCAAAATACAAATTCGCTTACATATTATAGATCCATGGACAAATGACATGTTGGAGTTTCTTACACAAAATTTAAGTGTTGTAAATGCCAAAGAACTTAGTGATGGCATTAATACTTACATTAATAAATAAAAATTAGTAATAACAAAAAGAATTAATGTTGGTCATAAATAAAATACTTCAATTTTAAGTTAATTTTATATAGAGAGATAAAGTAATTGAAAGTAAAAAAATTAATTTACTTTTTGGTATTTTTTCATCTTAACTATGAGAGATGCTCTACAACCCAACAACACAGTATCGGGGAGATGTTTTCATGTAAGGTTGCATTTAAAAATAATAAAATAGTACTTACATTAACAAATTAAAAATAGTGTAACAAAAATAATAATGCTAGCCATAAATAAAATAATTCACTTTCACCTTAAATTTATATCAATTTTTTATATATAAAGAGACAAAGTAATTGAAAGTAAAATAACTTAAATTTACATTTTAGTATGAGGCACATATGTACTTTATTCCCTACTTAAAATGGAGTTAATAGAAACTAATATTATTGATATTGCATGATGTGTATTTCATCATAACTTTAATTTACATTTAATATTTAAAACAAAAATATGCTAATAACAAAAGATATTTTAATATTAGCTACAAGTAAAATATTTCAATGTCTATATTAAAAGTATTGGTCAATGCAAAATTAATAGAAACCAATAAGCAAATAGAATCCTATAGGCCTACTTTGGAAAGAACTAATAAATTGACATTTGAAGTAGATAAATTAATTCCTTCCTCAATCACAAGGACTTGCATAATTGTTGGTAGTAACCATCTGTAAACCTACACATATACAATTTTATTCCTACATAAGCACCCATGAAAACATAAATAATGGTGAAAAGTAACTCTAAGTAAGTATATTTATTTATACCTATCATTTTTTATGCAAACACTTATTTAAATTATGGTGGGAAGTAAATGATGGTAAATATGTTATTTATTTGAATATGAACTATTTTCAATATTTTTAGTTTTTAATGGTTTTCCTACAAAGCTTAAGAATAAATGATGCATGAATATTGCAACCATATCTATAAACTATGAATATGTTTTTTCCATAGAAAAAAAATTGTAATTCTTATTATGGCGAATAAAAACTAAACTTTGTAGATGCACAACTCTGTGTATGCATATAAACTATTCATCATCAATGCATGAGAGGGAATGAAATATATAAGTGAAAACCCTAACCTTATGTTGAGGAAAGCATAAAGATCCAAGGGAATGCAAGCCCCTCTAACAAAGATCTGGCACCCAGGCCATGGGCTATTAATAATGAAAAACAAAAAAGGCATGTAGGCCCCCCAAAATCCCAAGCTGGGAGCATAAAAAAGAAAAATATAGTTCGCTAACACACAACGAGGCTATAAATGAAAACAAAAACTGGGCCGACCCACACCAAGAGGCCCTAGTAGACCCATGAAATAGTCCACAAACCTAGAAGGAACCAACGTTGAGTCTTAACAGAGTTATGACATGAAGAGGCACTAAATAAGGTAAGAAACCCCTTCCCCTCAACTCTTCATTGTAGTAGTGATACAATGAAAAAGGTCCATCTGGCTACGCACATGACCCACAAATCAAAGTACCTAGCAAAAAATCAATGGAGACAAAGGATGAACAACCCTGAAGCCTTGCAAGAGCAAGGTAGATGTCTTAAGTAGATAGAATGGAAATGGAAAAAGTTGAGTGTGGCATAACTCACAAAGACAAAAATAACCACCACAAAAGGCTGATTCCATGTGTAGGTAACCAATCCAATAGGTAGAGGCATGAAACAAAACCCTTAGAGCTCCATCCCCTCAACTTCTACCCAAGCTGAACATAGAGATGACACATCCAACCATACCAGCACTAGAAACCTACAATGGGAAAAATCACGATGATAAGGAAGGAAATTATATGGGTGGAGTAGATAGGGTTAGTTGCTTGCCCCTCCCCAACTCCCTCCATCCATAATATATATATATATATATATCTATATATATAATATATAATATATATAATATATATTATATATATAATATAATAATATATATAATATACTATTTTGTATTTTTGAGTATGACGACATCTATTAGCATTTTAATGTGGAGTTAAGATGGATCTAAGTGGCCCTATATAGTCAAGTTAATTTTACGTTAACCTTATATAAAGTTAAAATATTTCAAAGTAAAAGAAAATAATTTACTTTTTAGTATTAGGGAGATCTGTGTAATTGGAGTTGACAAACGGCATGTACAATTAATATTTTTGATATCACATGATGTGTAATTTATTCTAACTAGTTGAAATTTAAAACTTAAATCAAAAGCATATCAATTGTTTTCATTCATTATTAGCCATAAATAAAATATTCCAATGTCCATAGTAAACAACATAATTTTATATCAACATTATACTAAAAATTTACTATTAATATTAAACAAAATATTTTAGTATCCATATTGAACAACATAATTATAATTTTAATTAGAATAATTATAGTATGTGCCTGCAGTAATATTCTAGCATAGAAACTTAGTTTGAAATTTATAATTTAATAAGGTGAAATATTAGGGTGATTAATGCATTGGAATTTATGATTATATCATTATTTACCATATTTAATAAATATTTTTGTATAGTTTGTAACTACTAATAAGTGTGTTTATAGTTATATATACACCGACATCAAATAATAAGCAGAAGGTAACACGGTTTCAACTAAATACAAATAGTTATTTTTCCATGAATAGTAGCATCAAGAATCAATTAAAGTTACAGAGTTCGAGTTTGAGCATGAATATTCTGTTGGGATTATGATGACAAGATCAACTTAAAAGGTAAGATGGTTTCAATGAAATACAAATAGTTATTTTTCCATGAGTTGTATCATCAAAAATTAGTTAGAGTTACATAAGGTAACATGGTTTCAACGAAATACAAATAGTTATTTTTCCATGAATTGTAGCATCAAGAATGAGTTAGAGTTATGGAATTCAAGTTTGAGCATGGATATTATGTTCGTCTTATGATGACAAGACCAACTTTTGCGCATTGTAAACCACCCATGAGTTAGTTTGAGTATGGATATTTTGTTGGGATTACGATGACAAGACCAACTTATACGCACTGTAAACCACCCATGAGTTTTCACCCTCAGTTATTCTTTGCAAGGAAGGTGTAGATTCTGTGAAGGTGACTCCATGATTAGCATTGTTGTTTAGCGACACAGATTTTATAGATACTATGCTCAAGAGATAAGTACTTTTATCATTATTTTTGCAGGTAGAATTTAGATTAGAAGAAGAGAAAGTGACTTTTTTGTCTTTTAAAAATATATACAATATTGCATATGCATATTGTGAAATTATGTGCATACAAGCTAGTTTTCTTAATAAAGAAAATATGTTATTGCATGTAAGAATAAATGTTTATTATATCTCAGTAGTAATAAGATAAGTAACCTTGCTTGTCCTTTAATATTAATATATATATATATATATATATAATATAATATATATATATATATATATCAGATGCGTGCTCTTTTCTTAAAAATGGATTTCATATTGGTGTATGAAATGAAAAGAGATCCAAGCTATTTTCTTGAAAATGAATCTAGATTAAAGAGGGTAATTTATGAAATATTTTCATGGGTGGTGAAAAATAAAAGAGAAAAGTTAATTAAATTACCTTCCTTAGAAAGTGAGATTCTCTTTTGAAATGTGTAGTTTTGTATAAAAATAACTACCTTATGTGTTTATAAGGTATAAGTCTTTGTTGAAGAAAATATAAGTAACTATGACCTTTTGGTTAATTAGAATAAATAAATCTTGAGGTGTTCTTGAAAAGAACACAATGGCTTTGTGCTTAGTCATAGTAAAATATTTTTATCGTGTTGGTAAAGATTAGTTATTTAATAAATCCATGGAAAATATTCCCATGGATTCTCATGGGTAAGAGAGTTCTTTTGAAAAAGGAATACTTAGTTATGAAAAAATATAATAACCTATGCATAGATCAAATTCATAGAGATAAGTCATAGGAATCTTCTTTGGAAATAATATGTTTTTTATTGCGGGTGAAAGATAAGCCAATTGTGTTAATTCCTTTGCAAGAGTTTACAGAAGTTACATGTTTTGGTGCATAAAAAGATAAATGAATTTTGTGTTGTATATTGGATAGTTTGATTTAATTGCATGGTTTAATGCATAAAAAGTTAACATTATTATTATTTTAGTTCTTAAGCCCAAAAGAAAGGTTGGTTATGATACTTTCTTGAAAGAAAATGCATGAGAACTTTGTTATGATACTTTCCTAAAAACAAATGCAGGAGAACATTGTTATGATACTTTCTTGGAAACAAATGCGTGATAAATTTGTACATTAAAAAATAGAGAAACTATGTTGGGTTCTTGAAAATAACTATGTGTTATTTGCACAAATAAACAATCATTTTATTTGAAAAGAACACATATGGAGAAGCATAGAAGTAATAGTTAATTACATGCATGAAAATAGAACTATTGTGCTAGATATTTTTAAAGAGAAACATGGATTTGAAGAACTATTGTGTTAGATATTTTAAAGAGAAACATGAATTTTTGTGCAGAAAAGAATAAGTATTATGTTAGATCCTAGAAAGTAAAACAAGTAATTACTTGCAATAAATGCACTAGCTTTCCTTTGTAAAATACATATACCCATATGCAAGAAATAATGTTAGCACATTAACTTTGTTTTAGAGCAATGAATGTATTTGTGCATACAATAGATTTTATAAATAGCTCTATCTTGGGAAAGATGCTTTTCGAAAAGGGACTTGCATTTGCATGCATGATAATGATGTCTATCATGTTAGATTTTCCTTAGAAGGGGGCATGCATTTTTATGTATTATAATAATATCTACTGTATTGGAAACATTATCTAGTTACATTGAAAAAGAAGAAGCTAATGGGCTAGCTCTCCTTGAATAAGTTTTTATCTAATTACATGCATGAAAAACAAAGATAAGTTGCTAGTATCCTTTAAATGAAATAGATGGTTCCAGTGGTTTCCTTTGGTTATGAACGTGTGTTGGTGCAAGAATCATCTTAGTAATTTGGTAATTATTTTGACATGCTTGATAATTATTTGTTTATACATGCACAATATTATTAGAAGAAGCATGTTGTGATATTATATTTACATCTCATATATGCACATGAATAGATTAGATGTTAAAACATCACTTTTAAAGATTGATTATTGATTGGTTAATACTCTATCTAATCATGTTATCAAAGCTTGTTGACAACAACAATGACAAAAAATGATCATGATTTGTGCAAAAGATAAGTTATGTTTAACATTGCGGAAGATAAGAACTAATGGTCCCTGCGATGAGTATGAGTTGCAGGATCGTATACTGATGGAACAATCATGCCACAAGGATATAGAGAGTGGTGATTTGTGGGTAATGGTTTCATGATGATTGTAATATATTTTATTTAGGTATGTTTTATACTAAAGATATTTTATTGTAATATTTTATAACAATGGTTAAGGGATGAACTCCATTATAAGTCATTGAGTGAGGGGTGAACACCCTCACAAGCACTTAACACACCCTCATGAGAATTTAATAATAAATTAAACATTTGTTGGTTTTCACCCTACGGGTTTCCAGGGTATATCAGTGTTCAATAATGTGATTGATTATTGTGTTAGTTTGATGATGTTGATTCCTTACCTTATGTGATGTTTTGATGATGTTGATTCCTTACCTCATGTGATGTTCATAATGTCAAGTATGTGATTAATTACTCTGGTTAAGGGAATCATGAAATGGTTGCAAGGTTACATTATATATTTTATAGTTTGTGCTAATGGTTATGCAACTTACTATTCCTCTACTAAAGTTACTTTATGTACAAATGAACATTCTATCTAATGGTTAATGAGGAATCGAGAATAGTGATTTAGATAATTAAATATGGGTAATTTGTGTAAAAATATTCACACTCGCATTTTCATGTGAGGTTATCGGGGTATGTTACATTATATAAAACAAGTGAATAAGAAAAGAAATTATAGTTAGGACATATTATTAGTGCGTTTCAAAATAAAATTAAACATTTGTTGGTTTTCACCCTACAG
>APFE031666734.1:21534-36461 GCA_000404065.3 Pinus taeda
TCAACATAATTATAAAATAATATTATTATTATTCTTGTTTCTATATAGACATATGTAGATGCATGCTTAAATAGAAAGTGTAAGATCTAAAAATTTTAAAGAATAATTTCACTATACATGCCATAGTTAAGATTGTCTTAGTGATTATTATTAAAGGAGGGGCTTTAAAATAACAAATTTTGTTTACTTATATGTATTTTCATGATTGATCCCTCAAAGTTGGTTGGATAACTTTTGTGTGTAATTTTGTTTATGGGTTTATTTTTTGAATTTTTTTAACACTAGTTTCATAATTTATTTTTGCATTATGAAAAGTGTACTAGCAAGGTTAACAGATTCAAATTAGTTTTTCATAAAGTAATTAAATTAAATCATTATATATATGTTTTTGTTTTTTTTTTTTGTTTTGAGTAGGCTTAGTTTAGGTAGTGGTTACTCTAATGTGGATGAGAACAATTTCCCATTAGTGGGACGATATAGCTACACCCTTTTGGATAGTTTAATTCCCTCAAAGGTGGCTCCCATCATGGACCCCTCCCCGTGAGATTTCAACCAATAACATGGTAGGGGCTAAAATCTATCATAATAATTGTTGAAGGTGAGTTTGAGATTTTTGTTTTTGGTTTTTTGTTTTGTTTTTGGTTTTCCCTTTTTAAATAATCAGAAGAGAGTTATAATTATAAATAAGGTAAAAACAATTATGATGTTGAAATTTTAAAAATCAAGTAAAAATTTAAATTTAATTTGTTGCATAAAATATAAGTATTAGTCACTTTATTTGTGGAGAAGAGAAATAATTTTAGACTAATTAGGAAATGAAAGGTAAAATTATCCTTTGAAGGTGTTATCCTTTGAAGGCGTTATTGTCATAATTGGTTTTGGAAAGTGATTAAGGTCTCTTAAAACTTATGATTATAGATTTTTTAAATCATTTTTATTTTCTATTACACCTTATTTTTGGATAAAATTTGATTTTGGAGGCATTAAGATGATATGTAGATTATGTTTAGAAGTTTTATGGACTTTTCTGTTAAATGAGTTTGAAAAGACCCCAATCTAAGAGCCTATGAGTCCATGTTTCAAGAATAGACAAATGAGCTCATCATAAACATGAGGGTGATGCAAAAGCATTGTTTCTCAATTGATGAGGCTTAGATGGCATCATTCGTCCCATAATTATAGTAGAATCTACAAACTTGGAATATTCTATAGTGAGGATATAGTGAAAAGGGAGAAACACTGATTAGTAAGTTTTGTATTTGTTAATGATGTGATTATTGTAATGGAAGAAATATAAATATTGATATTACATACATAATTTGAAAAGTTGTGAAAGAGTGTACTAAAGTAGCAGAAGGTAAATAAGATGTTATTGAACACTATAATGAGGGTTTTTAAGGAAATTGCAAAAGAAAAAAATGATTCTTTACTACATCTTGAACATGAGTATGGTGAAGAAAGGGATGTCCAATATGTTGATATACATGTCGATCATGAAAGAGGATATTGAAAGTTGTCAAAAGAAATTGGAGGGAAAATTTGGAGTAGTTTATGCTATTGTAATAGTGAAATGGGATATGAAAGAAAATGAAGATGTTGGTGTTAGAGAGGTTGATAAAAATGTTTAATCTACAATAGTTGAATGGTTGAAGTAGATGCAAAAAAAAGGTTAGTAAGAGAAATAAATGAGAAATAAAAATGTATTCAGAATATAAAATTTGCATTAAAAAGATGAATAACATTGTAGATTATATTGCTAAACATATGCTATATGTAGAAGCCATGGAAGTAATACAAGATTTTTTTATGTGGATATTGAGTATTGTCATCCTATCTCAAATTTATACCAACAAACAATCATGTTATGATTAGAATAGTTAGCACACTTAGTATTAAAATTGTTAGTAATTGAAACAACAGAGAGTAAGTGGAATTATTTCTATAGAAAAATGGAAGTAGTAAAAATGCTAAGAGTGGAATTATTTCTATAAAAAATGGAAGTAGTTAAAGTGCTAAGATTATCTTAATAATTATTAATAGAAAATAAAGTAATAAAAGTATTTTCCCTAGATTTTTATTGAAGATCTATTAGAATAAAATTATTTTAATTATATGTATTTTCTCTTATAATTGATTAATTTAAAATTTGTGTGTCTCAATTCTTTGTTTTGTGTAGTTATTCTTGAGTTTAACAATAATAACTATTATAATTTATTTGTGCCACTATTACTATTGAAATTAGGTCAAAATATAAAGTTATTTAGAGGAATTTAGAAGGTCTCATCAGAGGTAAGTAAACCATTTGGGGGTTTAGGGTATGTCTTTCTCTTTTAAATGAATTACAGTCCAAGGGAATTTGAACCTTGAATCTCTCAATTTTACCTTGAATCTCATTTCACATTACTTAGATTAGACAAATTATAAATATTTTTTAACTGTTAAAAATAAAATTAATAAGTTAAGAATAAGAATCATTTACCAATATTAAAAACAGAAAAGAAAAGGAAAAAAGGTGAAAAATATATGTTAAAAATAAATTATTTTTATAAAAAATATATATATTAGAAACGATTAAACTATTTAATTTTTATTATTAGATATCCTTTAATATCTCATAAGAAAACACTTCACAATAACAAAATAAAATTCAAACTAATAAAATTCCATTATTACAAATGATTCAGCAAAACTACCCTAAAAATGCAAAGGAGTGCAAGGAAGTAAAGCAGCACGAGCGTGGTATTTAAGCAAAAATACTTTAGAAATTAGGACTAAAAGAGTGTAAAAGAGTGCAAGGGAGTAAAGGATTGTAATCACGAGTCCACTTACTTGAGAAACCGTGAGAGGACTGGTAGGAGGAGGAAGCAGTCTTCGAAGAGAGCTCAAGCCACAACGCTTTTTCAAGAGCTTGATGTTTTTCTGATCATTTAGTTTCCTTAATCATAAGCCATCTTCATGCTGGTTTCCCTAAGTAATTTAAACGACATTCACTTCAGATATGGAGTTTAGCTATGGGAATAGAAATAAACTGTTCCATGGCCCTTCCACTGGCTCGTAGATTTGAAGAAAAAATGCCGCAGAAAATTGATCAAAAATCTCCGAATCTCTTTTTTCCTATTATACAAATCGTAACCTTGGATAGCATATTGTTTAGTTCCCACGTATTTCTGAAACACTGTATTTTACACACATAGATACTACAGAGAGCATATGAAATGAATCTACGCTATTCGAAGGTCACTGTTCCAGTATATTGGATAACTTACATTGATATTTATTGGGTTTTTAATAAAACAAATAGATTTGTAAGATCACCAAATTCACAGAAAAGTGTAGAAGTCATTTTCCAATCATTATTTGAAGAAACTTCTGACACTACTGATAAAATGATTCCCTATCTAAACACAGTATCAGGCTTCAAACACCTAGTGTCTTTTGCGAAATGGGTCCATAGTAATTCTTGGAGGACGAAGTGTGAAATTTTCTAGATGGAACTATTCTCAGAGCATGGAGAAATGTTGTAAATGTTTAGGAGTCTCTTTTGTAAAGTTTTTCAGGCAGTGAACCCGTAACATTATCCAACTGCAGCTACATTTGCTCCTTTGGACTATGGAATTGCAAATTTTCAGTGGAGAGATCCTCAAATTATAGTGCTGATAACATAACTCTACAGTGAATGCATAACATAATTCTACGATGAATGGCAAGTGTTCTTGAAGAATACCAGTGATTCTTGCGTTCACATTAAGAAACGATTTTTAAAATAATCACATAGCGTACTCTTCAATATCATGCTACATTTTTGTGAATATCGAAAGAACCAGACCAATGGTGCATTGGACAGCAATATTAATGAAAACCTATAAGTAAACGTTTACACAGTTCTTTTGAATCCATTCTAAATACCAAAACTCCAAAGACGGGAATTAGGTAATGGGACTTACTTTCATGATTATTCTAGAGGGTAATTGGGTGATGGCACCTGCTTTCATGGCTAGACACTGCAACCGTTTAGTTAAGCTGAGAATACATTATATTGAAACCCTACATTATGCTCGAGCTGAGATTACATTATGAAACCCTACTTCATGCTCGAGGTGAGAATACATTATGGAACCGTTTAGTCAAGCTGAGAATACATTTCGAAACCCTACATATTCTGGAGTTGTGAATACATAATGAACCCCTACATTATACTCGAGCTGAGATTAAATCATGAAACGCTGCATTATGCTCGAGCTGAGAATTGTATTATGAAACCCTAATTTATTGTCAAGGCGAGAATACATTATGCATCCATTTGGTCAAGCTAAGAATACAATATGCTCCTATAGCGACGTTACGAAACCCTAACTTTGACCGCTAGGGTTTATATCTCTGTCAACCAACAACTGCAATTGTCAGACGAGGCACAGAGAAACATAAGAACAGTATTAAACGCTGCAGTGATGTGTATGAGAGAAGGAAGTACTAGACCTTCATAGATCGCATGGGAGCATATATCTTTTTGACAATTGAAGATTCTTTAGCTACTATATTGAAGAAAACTAACTGCTTGACTGTATCTTCCAAACCATATCTTCAAGATCGTGGCTTTTAAATAATCACATTTGCATTAATTGACAAGCAGGACAGCGTAATCAGAAAAAAATCAGAGTTCGAAGTGTCTGATACAATGCTCATGCTCAAATAGGTTCTTGTTTTTCTGGTTTCCTTATTTGAATGAGTAGCTGAAAGTATTGTTTTGGGACATTATTATAGTGCTGCTATCTGTAAATTGTTTGATGACTGTTCTCAAATTAAATCATTATTCATTTTGGAACCACTGCCTGAGAAGTGAATGCTAATACAATACATCCAAATTCAAGAGGCACATGTTGGAAAGAACCACATCATATAACACCTTGTACATTTTCAAGTAGGATTTATAATTTAATGGAGATCTTCAAGACTGTTACAAAAGGTTGGTCTTCCTCTATCACATGGATTACACACGAAAGTGTAAGTTCTGACACACAAAAAAAATTACTCTCTCTATCCAGAAAACTGTTGTGTGTAAAAATAAAATCTTTTCATTCACACTGTTGCATATTTCATTTCAACAACCCAAAAAAACTTCTATGCACTACTGTGCATTACAAAAGTAAAATTACATTTACACTCGTGTGTATTTTTCACATACGCACTACTGAGTTCTTCACTCACTTCACTAAAAAAACATAACAATGCATATTAACTATACCATACAAGTGAGAACAATAAAAAACAATAAAATTAAAATCTTACCAATCTTTACCAATCCACAGTAAATTACATTTACTGTTTTACTGACAAAACTTGCGGTCAAAATGAAACTTTTACTTCACCTCAAGTTCACTTGCTGCAGGCCTGTACATCAACCTTGATTTCAATCGGACGACTGACATCATCTTGAAGAAGGTGAAATGTGCGATTTGCGATTTGGATCGCATCGCAGAATCGCAATCTGCGGAAGAGAAAATGGAGCACGAACATATGGGAGTGATTTTGCGATTTGCGATCAGATCTCATCTCAACATTGCAATCGCCAGAAAACACAGGAAGTAGCGGAGGGTAGCAGGGCGTGTATGCGATTTGCGATATGCAATAAGATTGCATCGCAAAGAAAATAGTGGTGTAGCTGAAATTATCATTTCAGCACTCCCTTTTAATTTCAACTGCTAGGTCATACCTAAACATTTCCTCAAAAATTCAAAATTTTTCTTCCCTAATGGTTTGGTCATAATATGACCAACTTGCTCCTCAGTTCTGTAATGTTGTAAAATAATTTCTCCATTGTTTACCAATTCTGTGATGTAGTGAAACTTTGTGTCAATGTGTTTCGTTCTTTTATGAAGCACAACATTCTTGGATAATGCAATAGCTGAGCTATGGTAAAAAAAAATCATAGTTCCTTTTGTTTGCTCTTGCCATAAACTTCTTAACATCCTTCTCATCCAAATTGCTTGACATGTTGCTGCTGTAGCTGCCACGTATTTTGCCTCTGCTGTAGAGAGCGCTAGAATAGGCTTTTTTTAGAAGCCCATGAAATAGCTCATGAACCCATGTGAAAAACATAATCGGATGTGCTTTTCCAATCATCTACACTTCCAACCCAATCACTATTAGTGTATCCAATTAAATCTGAACATTCTGAAATAGTATATAAAATGCCAAACCTTTTTGTACCTTTAACATACCTCAGAATTCTTTTTGCTGCCTGCCAATGTGCTTCTTTTGGCCTCTCCATGAATCTCGAAATTAAGCTAACAACATGCATTATATCTGGCCTAGTTGTAGTCAAATACATGAGGCTGCCAACTATGCTCTTGTACAACCTAGGATCAAAATCCTTGATGTTGTCCTCTTTGTTGAGTTTTAATCCCATCATTATGGGAGTGATTGCTACTTTGCTCTCTTGCATATTAAATATTTTCAATACTTCCTTAGCATATTTCGCCTCTGAGATAAAAATCTCATTTCCATTTTGTTCTACTTCTATTCCTAAGAAGTATCTCAGCAAACCCATGTCAGTCATTTTAAATTCTTTTTTCATGACTGTTTTGAAATTCTCAATAAGATAATCATCATTACCTGTGAAAATAACATCATCAACATATAACACAACAATTAGTATTTTACCATCCTTTTCTTTGATGTAGAGGGTGGGTCCTCCCTCACATTTTTCAAATCCTTTTTCCAGTAGATAGGAACCTATCCTATTGTACCATGCTCTTGTGTTTGCTTCAGCCCATAAATAGCTTTCTTCAATCTACACACTTTGTGCTATTGGCCTTTGTTTTCATAGCCTGGAGGTTGTTCAATGTAAACCGCTTCCATTAACACTCCATTTAGGAATTCTAACTTCACGTCCATTTGGTAAACTTTCCACTTGTTTTGTGTTGCTATGGACAACACTCCTCTCACGGTTTCCATTCTAGCAACCGGTGGGCAATTTTCCTCATACTCTCTCCCATATTGTTGCTTATATCCTTTGACAACAAGTCTTGCCTTGTGCCTTTCTATTTTTCCTTCAGCATTACTCTTGGTCTTGTAGACCCATTTAACTCCAATGAATTTTTTTCCTTTTGGTAGTTCAACCAAATCCCATGTCTTGTTTCTTTCTATGGCATTGATCTCCTCATCCATAACTTCTATCCATTTCTTATCTCTAATTGCATCTTCGAAATGAACAGGGTCATCAACATGACAATATAAAGCAAACAAAGAATTCATACCTTCATCATAAATGTCACTTAAATTTCTGAACTTCTTACCTCTTTCATTTGGTGTACAAGTGCTTGAAGAAGCACTTGAATTTCCTCCTTGTGATGTGCTTAGAGAAGCACTTTCATTTCTCGTCAAGGGTGTCGCTCGCTGCCCTTATGTTGGTGCTGCAGTTTGGAGATGTATTGTAGCCATCTCCTCATCATCTTCATCATGAGACAAATAGTTTCTAACATTCACTGTTTTCTCTATGCTTCCATCCCAAGCTTCCTCCTCAATGAACTAAACATCTCTGCTCACAAAAAACTTCTTTGTGGATGGGTTATACAATCTATAAGCTTTGAATTCCTCACTGTATCCAATGAAAATACATTTCTCCCCTTTGCTCTCTAACTTCTTCCTTAGCTGATCTGGAATGTGTGCATAAGCCATACATCCAAAAACTTTCATGTGGGTGAATCCTTGCTTTCTCCCACTCCATGCTTCTTCTGGCACTGTGTTCATGACTGCTTTTGTAGGGCATCTATTCAAAATATACACTGCACAATGTACAGCTTCAGCCAAATAATCATTTGGAAAATGTTTTGCCTTCAACATGCTCCTCGCCATATCCATGATTGTTCTATTCTTCCTTTCAGCAACTCCATTTTGCTGCGGAGTATACCTTGTGGTAAACTGCTTATGAATTCCATTTTCTCTACAAAAACGTAGAAATTATTTGGAGATATACTCACCTCCTCTATCAGTTCTTAGAACTTTGATATGCAGCCCACTTTGGTTTTCTACAAGTGCTTTGAAATTTCAAAATTTTTCAAACACTTCACTTTTGTTCTTCAGAAAATATACCCAAGTTTTTCTAGTGAAATCATCAATGAATGTTAGTATATAGAGGCTATCTACAAGTGATGGAGTTTGTATCGGTCCACATAAATCTGAGTGGACAATCTCTAAGAGTGCTTTTGCCCTTATGCTTTTCCCTCATGGAAAACTTTCTCTGTGTTGTTTTCCCAAGATACAACCTTCACAAAGGCTATCCGGTTTCTCTATCAATGGTAATCCTCTTACCATTCCTTTTCTAGTCAACAAGTTAAGACCTCCAAAGTTGATATGTCCAAATCTCAAGTGCCACAATCATTTTTCATTCTTCGGTTCGCTTTGGAAAGCCTCTTGTGTAACTGCTGCAATTTTCACCCCATCTTTCAAAACTACTTTTATCTTGAGAGGGAACATCCTGTTCCTTGTCATCCTCACTTCAGCAATACACCGTTTGCTCGGTTTTCTATCCATGATGGTGCATATATCATTCTCAAAGAAAACATTGTACCCCTTTTGAACAAGGTGTCCAATACTTAAGAGGTTACACTTCATTCCAGGAACATAATAGACATCTGTTACGATTTTCTTTTCACCTTTCTATGTTAGGATATTTACTTCTCCTTTTCCCAGAGCAAAAACTTTACTATCAGTCCCAAGTGTGACTTTTGACTTCACACTCTGATCTAACTTAGAAAACAGGGCTATGTTTCCTATCATATGGTTACTACAACCAAAGTCTAAAAATCATATATCATCACTATTTGTTTCAGCCATATTACAAGCTAACAACAAATTATCTTGCCTGATATTTTCTCTAGTGATATTTGCACTAGTTCTATTACACATATCATGCTCCTTCTTCCTACATTCATTTGCATAATGCCCATATTTTTTACAATAATAATATTGGACATTGGATTTTTCATACCTTTGTCCTTCAACATGATGTTGTTCACTTTGTTGACTGCTGCCTTGGCCTTGGTTCTCATTTGGATTGCTCCCTCTTTCTTGAGTGTTTGTTGGACTGTTTCTTCCACCTCTATTTTGGCTTCTGCCTCTTCCTCTCTTGTTTCCTTTGCCTTGACCTCTTCCTCTTCCAAAGGACATCTAGGTCTTAAAGGATTTCTCTAGAGATGAGTTTTCATTTCTACTCAATCTCTGCTCATGTGTTATCAGTGATGCATGTAGTTCATCAACTGAAAAGTTTGTGAGATTCTTTGTCTCTTCTATGGTGGTGACAATCACATCGAACTTTGAGGGTAGGACTCTCAATATTTTCTCCACAATCCTCCTTTCTTCAAGAATATTTCCATGAGACCTTATCTGCGTGACTAAACCAATCACCTGTGTGAAGAATGAGTCAATATTACCTGACTCCTTCATGCATAGATTCTCAAAATCTCTCCTCAGCAACTGTAGTTTTGTTGTCTTCACTTTCTCCATGCCTTGATAGGCTATCTTGAGAGTTTTCCATGCTTCTTTGGATGTCTTGGTTGCTGCTATCCTTTGAAACACACTCTCATGCATTGCTTGATATAAGAAGAGGAGGGTTTTAGAATCCTTCTTTTTATAACTCTTCAACCATTATTTCTCTGTGTTAGTTAAATTGTTAAACTCATTTTCATCTGCTGGTTTTTCAAAACCATCCTCAACAAATTCCCATAAGTCTTGTGAGGCAAATAGGGCTCTCATGGTTATTGCCCAATAGTCATATTTTTTTCCATTAAATAGTGGGAGCTGGGTATTAGAGATACCCATGCTAGTGCTGGTGCTAATAATGGTGTTGGGGCCAACCATTCTTGCACTCTTAACTATGATTCAAATACTTGATTGTGCATTTAAAATTAACTGACTCTCTTCAACAGAAACACAAAAAACTAGCTTGAGAAATACCTTTGAATTTTTCTTGACTGAGTCTTCACATTGCTGGAGAAGCTGCTGCAGCAAGAAATCCTTCCTTCAGCTTCTTTGAGACCTTCAAAGAGCCTAGACAAGCTCTGATACAAATGTTGCGAATTTCTGGTAATTCCAAACAAAATGACTTAACAGAGCAGAATGCTCTACTTTTCAACACAGTGGAAACTAAAATTGTTTTGCTGCACACAAAGTTTTTCAGCAACACACATAAAAACTTGTATTCATTAAAAGATTGTTGTTACAAAAGATTGGTCTTCTTCTATGAGAGGGATTACACAGGAATGCTTCATTTCCACACAAAAAAAAACTGTCTATCGAGAAAATTTTTACACTATTGTGTGTAAAAAAAATTTCATTCACGCTGCTGCATATTTCATTTCAACAACCCAAGAAAACTTCTCTGCACTGCTGTGCATGACAAAAGGAAAATTACATTTACACTGTTGTGTATTTTTCACATACGCACCACTGCATTCTTCACTCACTTCACTAAAAAAACATAACAATGTATATTAACTATACCATACTCCCGAGAACAATAGAAAACAATAAAATTAAAATCTTACCAACGTTTACCAACCCACAGTAAATTACATTTATTGTTTATTGACAAAAATGGAGGTCAAAATGAAACTTTTACTTCATGTCAAGTTCGTTTGCGCCTCTTGTACATCAACCTTGATTTCAATTGGACGGCTGAGATCATCTTGAAGAACGTGAAATATGAGTTTTTGCGAATTGCAGAATCGCAATCTGTGGAAGAGAAAATGGATCACGAACATATGAGAGTGATTTTGCGATTTGCAATTTGTGATCGGATCGCATTGCAACATCGCAATCACCAGAAAACACTGGACCTAGCGGATGGAAACAGGGCGTGTATACGATTTGTGATATGCGATAAGATCGCATCCCAAAGAAAATAGTGCTACAGTTGAAATTATCATTTCAACATAAATGATAAGGCATGCACTCATTAATTAGCTCGATGATGCAATTGCAAAAAATTCAGAGTTCAAAGTGTTTGATATGGTGTTCTCTTGAAAGTATTGTTTTGGAACACCATTTTACTGCTGCTATTTGTAAAAGTTTGTTGATGATGTTGGGAGAACGTGAGTCTGGAATTTCTCAAGTTCCAGTATAGTTCATTCTGAACCCGTGTTTCAAAACTAAATGTTAAAAACAAAACATAACATCTAAATTCAAGTGCCATGGAATTTGTACATTTAAAGCAGGATTTATGAAAACAAAGACCATTGAGAGAAAAGAAAAATCTCACAATGGTG
The DNA here is from genome assembly GCA_000404065.3 of Pinus taeda. NCBI lineage: Eukaryota > Viridiplantae > Streptophyta > Pinopsida > Pinales > Pinaceae > Pinus > Pinus taeda. The sequence goes on from APFE031666734.1 coordinate 32,799, forward strand.
GGAAACTGATTTACTATATTCATACACACCAGAAGACTATTACTAATATGATATATCTTATAGGCCACGGGACTGCCATGGCTAGTCTACAATGCTATAACCTTTGCGCAGAAACATTTTCTTACTTGTTATCAAAAGCAGAAGTAGATGCAATGTTGGGATTTAGAGAAGATGATAAACTCGTTGGATAAAACGAAGAAGAGCAAAGGTTCTTGTATGAACCATGTTGTGATCTATTGAGGTGAGGCTCACATAATTTAGAGCTGGTAGATTCCAGAACCTGCACTTGCCTCTTGAGAAATTTGACGTAGTGAATTGCTTCATCCAGCATAAATGCAGTGTCCATCTTCGTTCCCCGGGGTACGAGTCACTGCAGAATCCTGATACGGTCACTTATTTTTTCTCTTCTGTGACGAGCTGCCACACTTTGTGGGTCTTTGGAAAATGTCACATTCCTTCGCTTAGGGCATGCTATGGTGCTAGTATCAATGTTCACAGGCTGCATTGCTGAGAGCATGTAGATCATTTCCCTTAGGGCATCTTCCCTTTGCCCAACATCCTTAGAGTTATTATGACTGTTTTCTGGTGCAGGCAGTGAAGCTGATGGGCTATTTAATCTTGATCTATGAAACATAAAGCCAGCTGAAGCAACTTGGTTTCCTTGCTCAGCACCAAGGCATGTCAATATGTCCAATCCTGGAAGAATTCCACTATCTAAATTTCCCTTACTTCTGAGATCTTGAAACAGATTATGATATCTCTCGTTCTCCTGGGTGTGTTTAGTCTGAGCAGTGCTTACAGTAAATGATGGCACATCATTGGCATATTGAAGCTCACGCAAGGTCAAATTCTCTTGACAGTCTATGGTCACAGTACTTAAATCCGAAGTTGCACTGACATTAAAACTGGCCATAGGGATTTTGCAGTCACCTACGCTCCGAACTAAATCTGTGTAGCTTTTCACATGAATCATGCTCTCAAGTTTTGAGTTGTTATTGATTAGCTCTAGTCCACAATATAGAGCTGAGGGCATTGAGGTCGTAACAGTGACCAGTGAAGAATCAGCCAAACTGGTGACTTGAGGTGCCAAGGAATAGTCTTGCAATGGTGTAGGAATTTGATTAAAATTTCCATTCAATAATGCATCTTGAAGGCAATCTGTTGGGTTCTAAGGATTTGGGGTCAGCCATATGGTGCTTGTGTTGCACAAGATATCGTCCATAATGAATGAATTGAAGGATTATGTCATTCACAACAACAAAAAAACTGAAACTCAAAGAGTATAATGTAGAATTTGGGCTTTTGGAGTACCTAGCACTTTAGAGAGACTCATATAAAGGACCGGGTATAATAGAACCGACGGAGGTCACACCAGAGGGATCACAAAGTGCACTTTTCTATCACTCAGGTGTCCATGATTATGACTTCAGTAATACCTGCGAAGTAAACAATATTATCGTACTACTTTGTTCATCCTAATATAGCTACTATGTGATCAGACTTTCCAATACAAAACAACATATAATGCTTGTCATTCACGTTATCATTAGGATAACTCGTATACAAAATGCTGGGGGAAAACTGAGAAACCGAAATCCTAGATAGAAAATTTATGATACAGGACATGAAGATGAGGTTTCCGCATCTCCATGGTGTGGGGTTTATCATCACACCCTGGTGTATTTCATCGTTCAAACATAACGACATGCATATATTATATAAATGTTTTAGGGAGAGGGTTTTAGGGAGGATTATGGAAACAGTTGAAAATAACCAGCTTGCTAATGGGGCATAGATGCATGGGGTTGTATATGTCCACTCTTGGATTTTGGCAAGTCAATTATCCAATGGAGTGCATAATGGGCATGTTGGTTATTTGTTGCCTATGGAAATAGGGTAGGTCATGGGGGAGCCCTATAAGCTCATGCAAGAGTAATTGTGTTGGTTGAATTTTGGTGATTATTAATGCAAGAGTAATTGTGTTGGTTGAGTTTTGATCATGATTGATAATGTAGAAGATGGTATTGGTCTATGTGAGTTGGATGGTCTTAATCAACTTTAATTAATATTGATGATAATGTAGGAGATGGTATTGGTCTATGTGAGTTGGATGGTCTTAATCAACTTTCATTAATATTGATGATAGTAGGATAGGGTGGGCTTTCACTTTTTAAACTTGTAGTGAATATGATGTAAAGAAAAGATTGAGCTATTTAGGTGGGGTTTGCTTCCAATTTTTGTTGGTCTTATGTAATTATATTTTTATTCTTTTGATTTGTTTGTATTTTGTTAACATTCTTAGTCTTTTGGTCTCTATCTTTGTTGTTTTATAAGTTATTGGTTTGTTTCTATTTGACTAACATTGTCATTTTTGGGGACACTTTGATTCCCATATTTGTTGTTGTGTTGATTGGTGGTGCATATTATCACTTTTAAGTATTTTGTTTAGGTTGAGAATACTATTATGAGATCTATTTTTTTCCCTATGTTCTATGCAAGCATGGTTGGTTTATGGGTATAGTCACTAAGGTGTACTAGCTCCCCATGTTAGGTTGTTGATTCATGTGGGAGAAACAAGCTTCTCTAGGGTTATGTTTAAGTAATTCCTTTGAGTATTACTTAGAATAATGTTGTTGATGTCATGGCTCATGGGAACACACCCAAGTCCAAGAAAACGAGGTTAGTTGAAAGCAAGAGGGTCTAAGGAATTCTTTTCACCTTCAAAGGATAGGTATCTAGAGGGCCACTAGAAAAGCTAGGAATTGCTTTTATCAAAATATTTCTCCCAAAATCCAATAAAGTTGAAGCTTTCCTCAATTTAAAGTCAAGAAGAAATGTTAGTGCACATCATCAAAATGAATCATGGTAGAGTTGTAGGGATGGGTTGATGATATTGGGATTTCTGGATCATGGGATAACAAGGTGTTTACCAAAATAGAGTTTTATTAGTTGGCCAAAACACTAATAGTGATTTCTCTAGAGAAGTTGAAATTATATGAACATCAATTTGTTGATAAGATTTGGAGATTGGAGGTGAAATTTAGCGTAGGCTATGAGGTGATCTTTGGGCTAGGTTCATATTTCATGGTAAAGGATCTCATAAAGAAGAGCATAGCTTAGAGCTCTTGAGCACATCTACCTCCAAAGGAATTAGCTTCATTCCATTATCATAGAGGATGAGCTAAAAGATTAAAACCTTTGCAAAGGAAGGGGACATGAGGCCTCCCCATAGTAAAACCCTCCTCAAATGCCCTCTTGAATTACTTTGTTTCTTTGTTTATTTCCTGCATATCTCCCCCTAATTATGCTCATGAATAGTAATTTTTTGCTTAGCAATATAGATGCTAGCTTAGTTCTCTTTATGGCCAAATTGGTTTGTTAATATTCATTTTTGGATTTTCTAGTTACTTTTGATTAATTGGTTGAACATCTAAATGAGGTTTAATTCTCTTTATGATAAAGTTAGATTCTCAAGATATATTTTTAAAACTTGTTGGCTACTTTTGAATCACTGATTGGACATCTAACTCAGGTTTGGTTTCCATTTTGAGAGATCTTAACCACTTATACTTGTAGTATTTCTTGTATAATATAAATTAGTCCAATTTACTATCTATGTGTGTAAAAAATAGATTGAAAACAATTTTGATTTACAAATTTTTA
>APFE031666734.1:53389-73137 GCA_000404065.3 Pinus taeda
AATTTGTGTTAGTATTTTTTGATGATATACTAATATACAACAAGTCTTGGAAGGATCATGTTGAACATGTTGATAGGGTGCTACAACTATTGGACGAGAAACAATTATATGCAAAAAGATCCAAATTTTTCTTTGGAGTACAAGAGGTGAAATATCTAGGTCATATTGTATCTCATGAAGGAGTTAAGGTAGGCCCTAGCAAAATTAAAGCCATTAAGGAATGGAAAATCCCCACATCCATAAAGCATCTATGAGGATTTCTCAGGTTGACTGGGTATTATTGCAAGTTTGTTGAGAATTATGGGAGAATAGTAAAACCTCTAACAACATTATTGAAGAAAGATGCATTTTCATGGCCTCCAGAAGCAACAAAGGCCTTCGAACATCTTAAAGAGACAATGTGCCAAGCACCAGTCTTAGCTACACCGGACTTCATAAAAGCCTTTATGGTGGAATGTGATGCTTTAGGAAATGGAATTGGTGATTTTTAATGCAAGATGAAAGACCCATTTCTTTTGAAAGTCGTCCAATCAATGGAAAGTTTTTACACAAAGCTATTTATGAGAAGGAAATGTTGGCAGTACTACATGCACTTAAGAAATGGCGACCCTACCTGATGGGAAGACACTTCAAGGTAAAAAGGGATCATGATAGTCTTAAATAATTTTTGGAACAAAGATTATCCTCTGAAGAGCAACAAAAGTGGGTCACAAAGATGTTGAGTTATGACTTTGAAATCATCTACAAAAAAGGGAAGCAAAATGTGGTGGCAGATGCACTCTCAAGAAAGGATGAGGATGTAGAAGAATTGTTGTGCGCCATTTCTATTATCCAACTAGATTGGATAAATGAAGCAAGGGAGGAATGGAAGAATGATAAAGAAATGTGGGCACTTATTCGAAAGTTACAACAAGATTCCAGTACATCTGATACATTTATTTGGCAAAATGATTCGTTATGGTACAAAGATCACTTATACCTCTGTAAAACTCCCAATTCAAACAAAAGATTCTTATGGAATTGCACACTTCTCTCTTAGGAGGGCACTGAGGATTTTTAAAAACTTACCACAGGGTTAAGAAGGAATTTTTTTGGGATGGCCTTAAATCGGATATTCAAAAGTTTGTGGTGGAATGTTCGGTTTGCCAACAAAATAAAGTTGAAGCAATTAAGACCCCGGGTCTATTACAAACTTTGTCCATTCCAAGCCAACATTGGGAGGAGGTTTCAATGGATTTTTTCACAGGTTTACCCAAAGTCTGAGGAAAGAGTGTCATCATGGTGGTAGTTGACAGACTTACCAAGTTGGCACACTTTTGTGCATTATCACATCCATTTAAAGCCAATAGAGTTTCTACTTTATTTATGGAAACAATTCAAAAGCTACATGGAAACCCAAAGATTATTATAAGTGACATAGATTCCATTTTCATTAGAAATTTTTGGACAGAATTATTTTCTTGTCTCGGTACTTAGTTAGCTCATAGCTCATCTTATCATCCTCAATCTCATGGGCAAACTGAGATAATAAACAAATGTTTGGAATGATATATTCGTTGCTTTGTATCTAATAAACAGATATAGTGGGTCAAATGGTTGCCTCTGGCTAAATGGTGGTATAACACTTCCTTCCATACAACAACAAAAAGGACCCCATTTATGGAACTTTATGGATATCAGCCACCATCCATCACATCATATTTAAGAGAAAATTATAAGGTTCAAGGAGTGGAACATCACATCGAGCATCAACAATAAGTCTTCCAACTCTTAAAGGATAACCTCGTGTTGGAGCGGAATAGAATGAAACAATAGGCACATCAACATTGCAGTGAAAGAAGTTTTGATGTAGGTGATTAGGTATTCCTACGGCTACAACCATATAAACAAATGTCCCTCAAGCAAGCTAAGAAGGATAATAAATTATCACCAAAGTATTATGGTCTGTACAAGGTGTTACAAAAGATTGGTACTATGGGATACAAATTGGAGCTTCCTGTAGCTTCTCGAGTGCACCCAGTTTTCCATGTTTCATGTTTAAATAAGCTTATAGGCAACAAGCTCCCAGTTCAAACAATATTTCAGAACTTGACGAGGAAGGAAAAATTATATTGGAACTGGAAGCAGTCACAAAAACAAGAACTCGACAGCTACGAGATCTATCAATTTCAGAGTATCTTGTCAAGTGGAAGAACTTATCCACTAAAGATTTCACGTGGGAGGATGAGAATTTTATACAGAAGCATCCAAAACTACTCAAGCATTGAGGCCAACACTTTTTTAAAGGAGAGGGGCTTGTTAGGTCCCTATAATACAAGTGATTGCCCCATTACTATTGTAGTTGTATCCCTTATTAATATTGGTGTTCCCTTATTGTCCCCATATTGTTATTACTGTGCCCCATAGGATTCCTGTATTGTTATTTTTGTGCCTTTATGTTATTATCGTTAGGTCGGCTGGGTTGTATTGTGACTCCTTAGACTCCTATATATAGAAAGGAGGTTTTTTCATTTGAATCATTAAAGAATCATTCATTTATGTAATGTAAAGGAGGTTTCCCCCTCGAAGAGGTTGAATTCTAAGGCATTGATCTATCTTTTTTATCTTTTTATGAGCTGGTTTCATAACACGCACCCAAGAAAGTTTTATTTGGAGATTTGTTTTTAAGAAAATTACTATCCGGAAAAGTTGGCTGTATAATGGTTTAGAATCCCTAGAAAAATTGTAAAAGGATTGATTATTTAGAAGACCCTGGTGAAGGCATTTACCCTAGTTGAAAAATGGGTTTCTTGGTGGTTTGGGTATGGCAGAGAAATTAGGATTGGTGTAGATCCTTGGTTTGGAGTGAGAAATGATTATCAACTTTCAAATCCTATTATTCAAGCACTTAATAAGAGAAACATTTATTATTTGGTGGATGAGAAGGTAGAATCCCCCTAAGCCAAAAGTAGATGTGATTGGAAATCAACCTCTTCCTTGGGACTTATTGGTGATGTCATTGTTGAATGGGATAAGTATATTGTTCTACTGTTTTCTAATTTCATCTCATTGAAGTAAATATCATGTATTATTTTTATTTAATAAAAAATGCATAGATTGGAATTTTCACTACAAAATTGGGTCATAAAGCATCGTTGGAAGATAATTATGTTGGACAAAAAATTTTGGTAGTGGAAGGAAATATGGAAGGTTAATGCCCCACTTAAGGAAAAACTTACTTCTTGACTGGATCTTAGTGGCAAGATTTTAAGTTGGGATGCACTCATCAAGAGATGTTGGGTCAAGATGAGAATATGTAAGTCTTAGAAAGAATCACATTTGCATTTTTTTGTTCGATGTAGCTTCACAACCCAAATTACATCTCTCACTTGGAGATAATTTAAGTTCAAATCCTTTTGGTACAACTTAGCCTTGTGGATTGATTCAAATCTTTTGATGTTAGATAAATTGGTAAGGTTATTTAATGGGTTTTCTTGCTTATTAGTAACATGTATTTAGAGATATTAGAATCTCAATTTTTTTAGGATAAGGATATTTCTCCCCAATCCCATGCAACAAAAGTTATCTCAGTTGGATTAAAAATAAAAAAAAATATGAAGTAGTAGAAATTAAGGCCTCTACTTCCCCTTGAATTGGAATTCAGTACTCCATGGGGATTCTTAAACAAGGTCTATCAAGGCCACCCACCTTGATGTGGTGTTGGAGTACTTATATTCTTTAGTCATTCCCAAGATATGCTCTAGGTAGAGTGACAGATAATAGGGTAGAGTATAGATCACTTTAGTTTCTTCTAGAACACCCCCACAAAAAATAATTAAGAAGGTTATAGGTCATGGGTGACTCAAAATTAGTCATCAACTAGGAAAATAATAGATCCTTAGTGAACAATATCAGCCTTGAGCCTCTTCTGATTGATATTCATCATGTTGTTGGTTCATTTGAGTGGATATATTTTTCTTTGGGAGTTACATAATGAAGTTGACGCTCAATCCAAGGAGGCCCTCTCCTTGCCCACTGACTTGGATGGACTATTTGAATTTAATGAGGGGTCAAATTGGAATATATCAAACTATCCTTTAATTTTACTTTAATACAGATTGGTGTACTCCCAATTTTTTGATGTTAGCAAAACATAAGTTGTTGGATAGGCATGGGATGGATAGATTAACAACATGTTGTTTTTGTTAAACTAAAAATACAATCAGATGAATATCATAGACATATATAATACTTTTTTGAATATATCTTATTTTTTCTTGGGAAAAAAATAATTTAAACTTAAACTTAACTGAAAAATGTGATATTTTAATGTTTGATAAATGCATTTTTATATGGGGTAGTATATGAGATGACACGTGGGAATACGATGAGGTAGTATTCCCACCAAGTAATGAAGGAGGTGGATGTGTGATGAGTGCTAGTATTGCAGCAAGGATGCTACAACTCCTGGGCTACCAACTTTACTTATCAATCTGGGGTTCGTAAAAACTTGCAGGCGACAGCGTTGTATGCACAAGTAGAAGTGATGGTCCTGCCTGTTGTCATTGTTCAGCCGATGAGAAACCACTGGGGTTCCAAGCCAGACTTCTATAGAGTCAAAATAAGCTTGATTCTTTGATGGAAGGAAGGAAAATCTACTCTAAGGGAGCTACTCTACTACAGTAATAAGAAAACAACATGTAATGCTAAATAACACCATACCCTAATTAACCATTTAAGCAGTTATGCTAAGAAGAATTGCTAAATAAAAACTAAACAAATGCTACTATCTAAGTTGCAGAAATAAAAAGAATCAAACCATACTAATGTGCAAGAAAAAAATTAAACTAAATTTGTTTTCACTTTTTGGTGTTTTTTTTAGGCAAATTCAAGTATGCAAACTAATTGTTCTTATGGATGTGACAGGTGGATGGAAGGTGTTTGAGGATGGATAGAAGGTTTATGAAGTGGTTGGATAGTGTGGAGGGGTCCTAGGAGGCTTTTTGTGACTTCCTAGAGGTTTCCCATCAATTTGGCCTCAAAACAGGCCGCTTCAGGAAAACCTACAAGGTGTACTAGAAACCTACATGATGATCCTCTAGGGATTATAGGAAACCTACAAGATACAACTAAGAGATAATTGTGAGGTGTTGAAGGTGTTGGAAAGCTTGGGAAAGGTGTGTGATGAGTGGAATGGGGTGTTAGAAGGTCTAGGAGCACTTAGGAGTCAATATCCAAGATAACGGATGGCTAGATTTTCTCAATGTATCTAGGGAAATTTCAATGAAAAATAATGAAAAATTAGTGAGGGTGATGGTGAAATAAGAGATGGATAAGGTGGATGAAGTTGAAGGTGGTTACTGGTGATGAAGTATGGGTCTCCTCCTGAAGTACCTACTCTACTTAAAACATGTGTGTCTTCCAAGAATTATGCAACAAGATACATTTTCAGAAACTAGAAAAGCATGAACCAATTGCGTATATTATGCATGAAGACAGTTGCTGAAGGGAATGAAAGCATGAGTGAGATATTATTGCAAAAATGGAGATTGAAAAATATGACATTGAAATCTACCTTGCAACATGAACCAAATACTGAATCAAAGACAACAAACTCCAAAGCTCATACAAGAACTAGAAATCTATGTTTTGGGGGCTGATGAAGGGTCCCTTCCTCAAGTCATGGTCCCATAGGGAGAAAGTGAGGCCGAGACACCTACTCACAAACTTGTGGTGATCCTTTTTCTCCTTGATGACCTGCTACTTGAAACAAGGCACAAATGGAAGAAAACTATCACATAACCAATCTAACCTATACTGTGGTAATGGAAATGCATCTACTAAGAAAATGAACAATTAAGCTATGAATCTATACTAGAATACATGTACAATAAAGAGGAGCTTTGGATGCTAGGGTTGGACCCAGACCTAAGAGCTTTAGCCCTTTGACTTAACTCAGTGCTCGCTTAAAAAAAAACTCATTCTTATTACCAAAACAATGGATTACGTTAAAAATTGTCACAAGTCTTGCAACTTGAAAATAGAGTAGAATTTTACAAACAAAAATCCGAATCCTAATGAGGTCCTAGGCCTCTCTACTTATAGATATGAAATCTCCAACGACTTCCTTAAAATTAGGGAGGCTCGACTCCCAAACTTGAGATAAACTGGTGCTTTGTATTTCACTTGCTCAGCTGCCTTCTAGTCCTCATGATTTGGTTGTTTGCACTCCGAGTTGATGGAGGAATATTCGAATGGAAGGATAGTAAATGAGGAGGAATTACCCACTATAATCCCTCTCCCTTGTCCCATTCGATTTTTGACCTTGGTCTTTGCCAAAATTCCTTGATTTTATCCTTTAATCATGCATTAAATGCACATTAGACCACAAAGAAAACACACCCAAGTCCAAGAAAAAAGGGTTAGTTAAAAGCATGGGCGTCTAAGGAATTCTTTGCACCTTCAAAGCATAGGTATCTCGAGGGCCAGTAGAAAAGCTAGGAAATGCTTTTATCAAAATATTTCTCCCAGAATCTGAAAAAGTTGAAGCTTTCCTCAATTTAAAGTCAAGAAGAAATGTCAGTGCACATCATCAAAATGAATCATGGTAGATTTGTAGGGATGGGTTGATGATATTTGGATTTCTGGATCATGGAATAACAAGGCACTTACAAAAATCAAGTTTTATTTGTCAACTAAAACACTAATAGTGATTTTTCTAGAGAAGTTGAAATTATACGAACATCAATTTGTTGATAAGGTTTGGAGATTGGAGGTGAAATTTAGTGTATGCTATGAGGTATCTTTGGGCTAGGTTCATATTTCATGGTAAAGGAGCTCATAAAGAAGAGCATAGCTTAGAGCTCTTGAGCACATCTACCTACAAAGGAATCAGCTCCATTCCATTATCATAGAGGATGAGCTAAAAGATTAAAACCTTTGCAAAGGAAGGGGACATGAGGCCTCCCCATAGTAAAACTCTCCTCAAATGCCCTCTTGAATTATTTTGTTTCTTTGTTTATTTCCTACATATCTCCCGCTAATTATGATCATGAATAGTAATTTTTTCTTAACAATATAGAGGCTAGCTTAGTTCTCTTTATGGCTAAATTGGTTTGTTAATATTCATTTTCAGGATTTGCTAGTTACTTTTGCTTAATTGGTTGAACATCTAAATGAGGTTTGATTCTCTTTATGGTGAAGTTGGATTATCAAGATATATTTTTAAAACTTGTTGGTTATTTTGAATCACTGATTGGACATCTAACTCAGGTTTGGTTTCCATTTTGAGAGACCTTAAGCACTTATACTTGTACTATTTATTGTATAATATAAATTTGTCCAATTTACTATCTATGTGTGTAAAAAATAGATTGAAAACAACTTTGGTTTACATTTTTTTAAATGAAAAATAATAAAAAATCTATTTATTGATTTTAATATTTTATTTTTATAATTAAAAACGTTTAAAAAATTTAATTCTTGATTGTGATGGGTTGACCACTTTTAAAATAGATAGTGTGAAATATTTTGAAAATTTAAATTTAATATAAACATTTGTAATTTATTAAGAAGAGTATCTTTGAATTTTCATTTTTCATTATTAAAGATAAATAATTAAATTAATTTTTAATTTTTGAGAATATTTTAATAAAATTATAATATTAGAATTTCAAATTTGTTTATATGTATAAGTTTATTTATTAATTTAAAACATTGTTTTTTTAAACCAATAAAAAAATTATTTTAATTATTTATATAAACATTAATAATAAGTTCTCAACAATATAATATTATGAAAACGTTGGCATTATGACACAGGTTTGGTGCTATGACACAGGTGTTGTCCTTAATGGCAACTCACTCAAATGACAGATCACAATTCAGGATCTCAGAATGAAAGAAAAAGAGATATACGTAGGTTCCTCTTAACCAAGTCGTGTATACATGCAGGTTCAACAATCAAAAGGTGCATATACGTATGCATGCGCTTTCATGCACGGAAAAGCACGTACATGTGGGAAAACTTATTTTTAGTCCATGGTATTTAGTCCTTGCTATTTGGACCTATGGCTTTGGTCCATGGTATCTCGTCTGATGTGTTGAACCTAGGTATTGGGTCCATAGTATTGGTTCTAAGTGGTTTTGGACCGTGGTATTGAGTAAGGCCTAAGACTATAAAAGTGGTAGGAGATCATTAGGAAAAGTGATTTACTCAAGTATTGAATATCTTATGAAGAGAAAGATCTAGAATACTTGTCATTGGGTTATGGTGCATAGCTGGATCTGAACCAGCAAGGAACCTGAGCGCTAGAAGAAGGATAAGTTCTATTGAAGGATCAAGATCTTAAGGCTTGAAGAAAAGTATCTTTGTGTGATTTTTGATCTGTTATATTTGACACATAACTTGATCTATAAATCTGATAATCTGGGTATAGTTGTGTTATGAAACCAGCTCAAGAAAAAGATAGAAAAGATAGATCAATACCTTAAAATTCAGCCTCTTCGAGGGGAAAACCTCCTTTACATTACATAAATGAAAAAGTCTTGGATGATTCAAATGACAAAACCTACTTTCTATATATAGGAGTCTAAGGAGTCATAATATAACCCAGCCAACCTAACAATAATAATATAAAGCCACAAAAATAACAATAGAGGGATTCTATGGGGCACAGTAATAACAATATGGGGACAATAGGGGCACAACAATATTAATAAGGGGTACAACTACAATAGTAATGGGGTAGTCACTAGTATTATAGGGACCCAACAAACTGATGTCTGAATATTTGAAAAGGGTAAATTATCTTTTATATGTCTGTACGCAGGTTAGGTAATTCAAAGAAGCATATACACAGGTTTGCCTTATTACAGAAGCATATGCATGCAGGTTTCACATATTGAAGTAGTGTAGATCTCACAAAATATGTTTTAGCTACTTTTGTTTATTGTTGCAGTGTTTAGGGTTTAGAATTGGGGTATGGTTATTGTTACTGTTTTCTGGTTATAGCATTCAGAGAAGTGATTGTTTGAATCAGTTTTTGGTTGGTGAAAAGGAGATTGGTTTATGCAGATATATGTGATGTTTGATTGATGTCATTGATGGGTCCAGTCTAAAAATTTATGAAACGTGGTCCCTGGAAGAAAAGAGAAGGTGGTAGCCTTCTATAGGTCAGCACCTATTTACTAGTACATCAACTAGTACAAGAGCTAAGGGGGTTGTAGCTCCCTTCCAGGAGAAGCTGGAGAACGAGAGAAGGTTGTAGCCTTTTGTAGGTAGAAGCCTGCATACTGGTATAAGACTGCACCGGTATAGATATATTGTAAAAAGAAGTTTCTTATTAAAGGAAGATAGAGATGAATTGCAGCAGGTGGTTTTCACCCACATTGGGTTTCCACGTTATATCTTGTGTTGATGTGTGTGATGATCTGTTCTATTTTACTGCACCTATTTACTGTTCTTAACGTTAATGAAGTTCTAATGCACTGATTAAAGATCAACATTTAATGAATCATAAGTTTAGTGATATACGTTGGTTGCTTTAGACACAATTGTGTATATACGCAGTTTCCCATATCTGAGGTAGTGTATACAAATTTGATTGTGAAATGAAAATTAATTGATTTGATAATACTGATTCACCCACCCTCTCAGTATTATTTTCAACAATTGGTATCAGAGCAGGTCCTTCAAAAGAAGCTTGATCGCTTGAAGGAAGATCTATCATCATGAGCAACTACGAAAAAGAGGCATCTATCAAGCCACCAATCTTTGATGGGAGCAACTTCGTCTATTGGAAGGTAAGAATCACGACCTATCTTCAATCTCTTGGTACAGAAGTTTGGGATATCGTGGAAACGAGATACACATTTCCATTAGCAACTCCTACAGATACGGCTGGTAAGAAACAATATGAAACAAATGCAAATGCTGTCAATACTCTATTAGGGAGTTTATCTCAAACATAATTCATCAAGGTTATGCATCTCAAAACTACAAAATAAATATGGGACAAGATCATTCTGAGCTATGAAGGAGACGATCAAGTAAAATGTGCAAAACTACAAACTCTCAGAATTCAATATGCAAATGTCAGAATGCACAATGATGAAAGTGTGGCTAATTATTTCTTACGTATAGATGATATTGTTAATCATATGAAAAACTTGGGTGAAGAAATAAAAGAAGTTACTTTGGTTGAAAAAGTGCTAAGATCCTTGTCTTTAAGTTTGAATCAAAAGTTTTTGCCATAGAAGAAAAGCAGGATCTACAGAGCATTACCATGTCACAGCTGCACGAAATCCTAACTACTTTCGAAATGAGAAAAGGGGGACCATTAGACAGGAGAGAAGCCACATTCGAAGCTTCAAGAAAAGGAGATTACAATGAGTCAGGACATCTATCAGAAGGAGAGGAAGAATCAAACTTTGTCAAGAACCTTCAATGGGGTTCTGGAAGATTTAGAGGTAAGTTACCTTTCAAATGCTTTGCTTGTGGAAGAGTCGGTCACTATGCAGCCAAGTGTCCTCATAAAGACAAGCTTAACAAAGGTAAGGAACTAGTTAGATGGAACAAAAAAAATAATGTAAGTAAGAAGAGATATTATACTCATGAAGGCAGTGATGGATTTTCAATTAGTGATGAAGATAAGCAATGTAATGATTATATACTTTTGATGGCTTTTGAAGATGATGATTTCTTGGATGCTATAGATGAAGATGATCTCTATGAAGAAATTTCTAAACTTAAAATATGTTTAGAAGAAAAGAGTATGATCATAGACATTCTGACATTCCAACTTGCTGAAAGGGAAAAACACAATGAAAAGTTAGAATGTGAAATTGTGGGACTTAGAAACGATATTGAGAAAACAAAAGCTCTTAATCTTAGATTTGCTAAAGGATCTAAAACTTTAGATGAGATTATCAAAGTGCAACATTCTCCTCTAATCAAGACAGGTCTCGGATATTCTAAAGAAGCATCTCAAGCACATAAGCCATCCACCTCCAAAAGTTATCTTAATGCAAAAAGGAGAAGTGAACAGGTTGACAATCGACAGCAAAAAGTAGATCACCAGGTAAATCAGGGTCAATGTACTCCAAGGATGAATAAAGATAACCAAGTATATCGGGGGAAATCTACTTCAAGGATGAACAGAAGCTACAACCAACCACAGGTAAATCATTCTCAATTTGCCTCAAGAATAAATTCCTATGGAAACTACAATCATCAGGACAGTAGGTTTGATAATCGAAGGAATTTCTTCAATGGCCAATATTTCTCTTGTCATAACTTTAGACACAAAGTAGCTCAATGTGTTGCCTACAAGACCATCATGACCAGAGAAGCATGAAATCAAGGGAGTGTGACTGGAATCATGAAAAGAACCTACAATAACTTTTCTCCTCTTGAAAATGAAATAGAATGTTCTATTTGTAACAACTTCAGTCATCAAGATTCTGAATGCAGGAGTAGGTTTCGGCAAACAACTCAGAAGGAGCAAGCTTCATTAAGTCCCAAAACATGGAGAAAGAAAGAACCACAACCAGAAAGATGTGGTATAGCCTTATATGCGAAGGACAGGAAAATCAGTGGTATATCGACAGTGGATGCTCGAAACATATGACAGGTGATAGAAAAAAATTTCATTCATATAGTGCTTTAAAAAAAGAAAGGAAGGTCTCATTTGGAAATGACACCCCTGCACTCATAAAAGGTAAAGGTTTTATTATTTTGAAAGAAAAGGTCAAAGATGGAAATTTCATGCATGTTGATGGCTTAAAGCATAATCTATTGAGTGTTAGTCAAATGTGTGATCAAGGAAATGAGGTAATGTTTTGATCAAATGGATGTATTGTTCATGAGCTTGAAACAGGAGAAACAGTGATCAAAGGCATAAGAACTCCTAATAATTTATACATACTCAAGGGAGGACAACAACAATGTTATCTAAGAAAGAATGATGAACACTAGCTATGGCACAGAAGATTGGGACATCTAAGCTTCTCTCAGATAAGGAAAGCATGCAAATATCAGGCAGTTTGTGATCTCCCTGACATCAGAATTCTAGACAATACAATATGCAAATCATGTCAGTTTGGTAAGCAAACCAGAACTATTTTTCCTGAGAAGGAAGGATCAACTAGTAAGCCACTTGAACTTGTCCATACTAATGTATGTGATCCATCCAGGAAAAGGTCACCTTGACGAGAAGAATACTTCATATTATTCATTGACAACTTTTATAGGATGTTTTGGATAGGAATCCTCAAGCATAAAGATGAAGCTTTCAAAAAGTTCAAAGCATTCAAAGCCTTGGTTGAAAATGAATCATATCGCAGAATCAAATGCCTCAAGTTTGATCAAGGAGGGGAATTTACCTCGGATGAGTTCTTCAATTTTTGTGAAGAACATGGAATAAGAAGAGAATTCTCTACTACAAGGACTCCTCAACAAAATGGAGTAGTAGAAAGGATGAACATAACTGTTCAACAAATGGCTTGTGCTATGCTTGATGAGTCTGGAACTCTGGAAACCTTTTGGGGTGAAGCTGCATTTTCTGCCATTACTATTCTCAACAAAACAAACATTCGGATAAACAACAGTAAGACTCCTCATGAACTTTGGTATGGTAAGACTCCTACGGTAAAATACTTCAAAATTTTTGGAAGTAAATGTTACATCAAAAGGACTGATGAAAGCCTTAGCAAGTTTGAACCTAGAACAGATGAAGTCATTCTCCTTGGTTACTCTCCCCACATCAAATGATATAAGTGTTACAATAAAAGACTTGGAAAAATTGTTGAAAGTATTGATGTAGTGGTTGATGAAGAAGGAAATATTCCTAGGCAGGTAAAATTTGAAGATTTCGAAAATGATGAGGACTATCCTTCAACATCAAATCAAACTTTTGATGGAGAAGAAACCTATGAGGCACTACAAGAATAGATAAGGGTAGAAGAAAAGACTCCATCCAGGTACGTTCAGAAGAATCATCTATAAATTCAAATTTTGGGGCAGAAAGAGGCAGGTGTACAAACAAGAAGAACTATTTGAGAAGCTTCAAGCTATCTAGCATTGCTTTCCTCCACTAAACCACAAAATGTAAGTGAAGCATGCAAAGATGAATGCTGGGTCAAGGCCATGAATGAAGAACTTGAGTAGATTGAAAAGAATAATACTTGGGAGTTGGTTCCTAGACCGAATGATAAGAATGTCATAGGGAAAAAATGGATATTCAAAAACAAGCTGAATGAAAATGGAGATGTTATTAGAAACAAGGCTAGACTTGTTTGTAAAGGGTATGCTCAACAAGAAGGTATAGACTTTGAAGAAACTTTTTCACCGGCTGCAAGACTTGAAGCCATAAGAATGTTCCTTGCTCTTTCTAGCTTTCAGAAGTTCAAAGCATTTCAAATGGATGCGAAATTTGCCATTTTAAATGGAGACTTAGAATAAGAAGTGTATATTGAGTAACCAAATGGATTCATCCTTATAAATGATCCAAAACTTTTATGCATACTTAAGGAGGCACTCTATGGTCTTAAACAGGCTCCAAGGGCTTGGTATTATCGTCTCGACAAATACCTGCATCAACAAGGTTTTTCAAAAGGATCAGTAGATAGCAATCTATATATAAAAATTGATAATGATAAATTGCTAATACTTGTTATGTATGTTGATGATATCATCTTTGGTAGAAATGAAGAATCCATGAGTCAAAACTTTGCTTTGGTGATGCAGAAAGAATTTGAAATGTCCTTGCTTGGTGAACTGACATATTTTCTTGGTTTACAAGTTCAACAAAATAAAGATGGTATCTTTTTATCACAAACCAAGTACCTCAAGAAGATCTTGAAGAAATATGGCATGGAAGATTTGAAACCAGTATGTACCCCTATGGTAACAGGATACAACCTCAGAGCAAATGATGATTTAGTAGTAGTACATCAACCAACCTATAGATCCATGATTGGTAGTCTTCTCTTTCTGACAGGTACCCGACTAGACATCATGCATGCAGTGGGAATAGTTGGAAGATTTCAAGCAAATCCAAAAGAAGCACACCTTCAAGCGGTTAAAATGATTTTCAAATATCTTCAAGGAACACAAAACTATGGCTTATGGTATCCTAGAGATACAGATATCACACTTCATGCATATACAGATGCAGATTGGGCAGGAAGCGTGGATAATAGAAAAAGCACTAGTGGTGGTGCATTCTTTATGGGTTCTAGATTAGTCTCTTGGTTAAGCAATAAACAAAGTTCAATTGCTTTATCTATAGTTGAAGCGAAATATGTGGCTACTGCATCTTGCTACACATAGCTCCTTTGGATGATGCAAACTTTGCAAGATTTTCAAATCACTTGTACTCCACCTATCTCCATTTTATGTGATAATACAAGTGCAATCAGTGTTTCAAAGAATCCTATCATGCATTCAAAGACAAAGCACATACCTATCAAATATCATTTTCTCCGAGAAAGAGTGCTTGAACAAAAGATCAAATTGGAGCATGTTCCCTCCAAAGAATAGGTTGCTGATATACTCACCAAACCGCTGCCCAAGGAGACGTTTGAATACCTCAGATAGAAGCTGGGAGTAGTTGATGCATCATCTTGCTATTAAAACTTGTTTGTTTCAGAGAAAAGTGGTTGTACGTGAGTTTTATGTGGACCATCCATGTACATACACTGGTTTCTATGGATATAGTCACGTATATGTTGATTTGAAGACAACAGTGGGCGAGGCTCAAGATGAAAAGAGTCTGATATGGGTTTGATAGAGACCATCTGGCATAGGTTTAGAGGGAGCGTATAGTCTTCTAATAATGCATTGTTGGAATTATCTTAGAAGATCTTGGTTTAAGTTCACAGTTGTTTTTAGTTTTAGGCGGAAGAGGTGCTGAGGGAGAACATGGTTGCTGGTTTCAATGATGATTTACAGATGCTGCTCATGATAGTTGGTGATGACTATCATAGTCTTGTTGTAGATATTTCATCTCTATGTCATGTATTTCTTTTCTTATCAAGGTCATCTAACGACCTACTTTGGTTTCCCCACTATTCCTGGGATGGATGGCGTAGTGTTCTTGTTTTATCATGTGTAAACCTTTGGTGTATCCCCACTTGGTTGGGTGGATGAGTCAATATTGGTATATCCCCACTTGGTTGGGATATGGATGTATGTATGAGTCTTTGGTGATAGGAAGGTCATTTATGATGTATAAGACTACACCAGTATAGATATATTGTAAAAAGAAGTTTCTTATTAAAGGAAGATAGAGACGAATTGCAGCAGGTGGTTTTCACCCACATTAGGTTTCCACCTTATATCTTGTGTTTATGTGTGTGATGATCTATTCTGTTTTGCTGCACCTATTTACTGTTCTTAAGGTTAATGAAGTTCTAATGCACTGATTAAAGATCAAAATTTAATGAATCATAACTTTAGTGATATACATTGGTTGCTTTAGACACAATTGTGTATATATGCAGTTTCCCATATCTAAAGTAGCGTATAGAAATCTAATTGTGAAATGAAAATTAATTGATTTGATAATACTGATTCACCCCCCCTCTCAGTATTATTTTCAACAAAAAAGTATATTATATCATAGTAACAAACTATAAATATATATTATATCTATATATATAATATATAATATATATATAATTATATATTATAATATATATATATATATATATAATTAGAATATTATAAATAAAGCTAATATTAATTTAATTAGAATTTTTAATTAAAATGCTATAAGAAAATATTAAAAAATAATAAGTGGAAAAGTATAGATATAATATATTAAAGTAATAAATATTTTATCAATTATATACACACACACACATATATAGAAAGTTGGAAACAATTTATATTAATATATCACTAGTTTCCAAGAAAGCTAAAGAGTTAATATCACAATACATATCCCTTATGAGGACCCAATAAATGGACACATATTTTCCAGCCACTGAAATATCTCAAATGCCATATAAGGGATAATAGAAACATGACCCACAAGGTCAATAAGGTCAATGAAACCAAAGAACAATAAAGACAAGTGCCACACCACATATCATAAGGCGACAACTCATACATGAGGCAACTGGTGGAGAAGACAAAGTGTTGGAGTAACATTATAAAGAGAGTAAAATAGAAAAATAGAACATAGCCCACGAGCCACTTGGTGAAGGAAGAAAAGTATGCAAGCTCGATGGAAAGGGAACATAGCCATAATGAAACCATGTAACTAGAGAAAGAAATTTGCGAGTGCTCGCAAACCACATAGGACTTCCAAATGGAAAAATGTGCACAACCAACAGATGACATTTGTGCTGAGAAGATGTTGAAGCCCCGAAAATCGGGTCGACAATAAGGGGGATACCCACTCGGTCTGGACCTTGGTTGGCAGCTTCTTATCCGTTTAGTATAGCGGGTCCGATTGGGGATAATGGGACCAGTTTCCCAATCTGAGTGTGTGTGTGTGTGTGTAGAGTTGAATGAAGCTGATCTAACAGTACTTTAAAGCTAATTTAATTTAGATTCTTAAACTAACTCTATGCTATTGTAATCTAATGAGAAACAACACATCTAATGTATGCTAACCCAGGGTGTATATCTTCTATTATGCGATCTAAAGAGATTTCAAGCAACAACTGGTAATAAAGATCATTTAGCTATCATAAGAATAGAAATCCATTAAGATAAACCACTTTGCATAAGAAGTTAGGCAAAACGATTGTGAACCGCATATCGCATAATAAGTTATTCATATATCAGACATAAATAAATGACTCCACCGTACAGAAGTGCCAAATGGTAACTCATACATTCATGCAATAACATATAAACAACTGAAAACTGTATATCACTTAAAGAATATAAGCAGAAATGGCCAAGAGATAAAAGTACCATTTATGAACTAATCCTACTCACAAACTCCAAGCAAAAACGATTTATCTCTACTTGTTCTAACATCTACTAAGAGTACAAAAGTGCAACATTAGTAGCAGACATCAAATGCAAACATTAATAAATCTCAATCCATCCATTCATCAAAACCTCCTCTGAGGGTGCAGAAGTGCATGTTCCGAGGACACGTTTTTGACAAATCTCTGGACCCTTCTCTAAATGCATGAGAAGGGTTAAAGTACTACTTCCTAATTCTAATAATAGTGTCTTTACAAAATTTAGGATACCGTTCTCAAATGACCGTCCTTTTTCTAATCTAATAAAAAGAAAAAACAAACTTCTAAAAATAAGCTACTTCTGAACTTGGTCCTTAAAACTGCAAGTGTTCATCATGGACTTGAGAAGAGTAGGTTGGCCAACTTTTGTGCTGAGCTGGGCTGCGACAACAGAATCTATGAGAGCTGGCACTACTTTTTCCACTGAGTTTATGATGCATTTCACAGACATCCATTGACTGTGTGGCTTGACCAAGTATGCCCACTAACACTCCCAATTTAACCTGTTCAATGCCTTGATCGATTTTCCCTTTTCCTGCTCTTTCTGCTTCCATTCTACCTCCAGTCGTAATTTATTTGGTAGGTACCCCGGGGTGGTCTCTGTGATTAAGTTGGCCCTGTGTAAATTCTCATTTACACAGTCGATAAGAATGTTTGCCTGCGTGGCCGCTATCTCCGCTGCTTGTTCTGCCGGCCTGATTTGATCGTCCCATTTGTTAAAGAGAAATTCCTTATGATTCTCGTTTATTCTGGATGCATTTTCTCTTTTCCCTTCCTCTCCATCCTACCAAGCTAAGTATTCTGTATCCATAACATATGCGGACAGATAAAAAGGGGGATAGATCTTTTGAGACAGGGACCTTTTAGACCGGTAATTCATAACAGCCGTGTAAAGTTTATCAGAAAATATCTTGGCCCAATCCATAATATCGGTGTTTGTGGCAGCGTTTATTAGTGGTAGCCATTCAGACAAAAATTTATTGATATCCGGCATCCCAAATAGTCTACAAAGCATGGCCACAACAAAACAATATGGAGAGGTGAGGGAACCAATGATGTACATATCGTTTTTGTCCTTTCTGAGTGGCTCCTCTTTTTTGGACCAATCTTTAGTGGTCTCTGCCAGGTTTGGGTTCTCTACTGCAAATTTCTTGACAAATTGTGCATTGTAAGTCGTATGAGGTTCAGGAAGATGATACATAAGCTTTAAGTCTTGCGCGGTGAATGATCCTATGAGCCCATGTCCTTGAACCTTGAATTGTCTGTTGTGCAACTCTGCATTCTCAAGTATCCACTTGATCATATCTGTATATGGTAAAATTTTGGGTCTAGCTGCTATTCGGTGAATGAATGAACATGCTAGCTCCTCTAAGGATGCCTCGGAAGAGCGTTGTGAGCCCGCGGCAGTATCAACCTTCATTACTCTAGGATTTTCTTCCTCCAGCAGCCTATACATGCTTTCCCATGTCGAAATTCCTGTGTCCCTGTTGCAGGCAGTGTCTGTATACAAAGGCGCCATCTCCTTCGTCTTTTCCTTCACCTCAGAGCCTTGAGCTTTATGTTTATTTCCCATTTGCTCTTGCGTT
The DNA here is from genome assembly GCA_000404065.3 of Pinus taeda. Lineage (NCBI taxonomy): Eukaryota > Viridiplantae > Streptophyta > Pinopsida > Pinales > Pinaceae > Pinus > Pinus taeda. The sequence goes on from APFE031666734.1 coordinate 71,941, forward strand.
CGGCTTTGAATCGTCTTAGCTCTTCGTTCCTGCAGATTACGAGTGAAGTGGAAATGACTGATTAAGAAAGGTGATGGGAGAGTTTTAAATGCAACAGATATATCAAATATGCCACTTTACGTGAAGTAATTCTTTACAAAAGCACACGCCTTCATTTCATTTAATAACTGACAACTAATCCATTTACTATCATTAAAAGCGCATGATCTTGGGTCAGATTATGGTAAGTGTCTTTTCTTTGAATGGCGTGCCCAAAGGATTCATGATTAAGTGATTCATGATTTGCTTACGTAACATCGAAGATCGTGCCATCGCAAATTGTGTCATCGCAAATCGCAAGATCGCAGATTGCACCATCGCAAATCGTGCCATCGCAGCGATCGCAACATCGCAGGTTGCAACATCGCAGGTCGCAGAAGTTTAATGTTTGCAAAATATTGCTAGTTTATTTCTGCGATATGCGATCTTGCGATTGGTGTTATCGCAGATCAGTAGATCTTGAAGTTTTTCCTTATGAGCATTACTTCATTGCGATGCGATGTTATGCTTAACACGGGGGTCTTGCGCATACTGATATTATAGGGGAATGAAGGCATTTCCTATCTTTTTTGCAACGCAATTTTAAAGACCTTTACCTTATCATAGACTTCGATTTAAAAAATATTCGAAATACCTTTCTAAGCTTACGATGTTAACCCTATTTTGAAGAAAGAAAAACTTGCTTTTTCTTAAAAATTTAATTAAGGGTCCCCGTTCATTTAGTATTTTGGACAACACTTAAATGAACAAGGGGGGTTGTTGCTGGCCACAACAATTAGCGATTCACTTGGGAGAACCAGTTAACTCTGATCTTCTATTGACGTTTTTCAAACTTCTGAAAACAAAAAATTTTCTCAGAAAACTTAAACTTTATTATAGAAAGATAAAACATATTATACTTCAAACTGTCAATGATATTTTGTTTCAACCCCTTTCTATTTTAATTACTTGTATCCTTAGCTTGTCCTTGCGTTTACATCAGCCCTTACTTGGTCTTAAAATAAAAATTAAAATAAAGTCTTCCCTGTGTAGCAGTCCCTTTTAAATATGCTTCTTTGTCGCAGGTAGAGCCTCTGCTGCCAGCAGGCGTCCATAGCCTCGACAGGGTTACCTATTACCCAGTAATGATCCTTTATCCCGCTTAAGGTTATTTACAAC
>APFE031666734.1:76726-128794 GCA_000404065.3 Pinus taeda
CTTGGTGTTATTGCTAATATCAAACAAAGAGGGGGGTTGTTGGTGGCCACAACAATGGCGATTCACTGGGAAGAACCAGTTATCTCTGCTTTTCTATTGAATTTTTAACTTCCGAAGCAGAAAAATTTTCATAAGTCTAAATTTTGTTATGGACAGATAGAGTACATTATGCCTTATCCTATCAATGATATTTTGTTTCAACCTTTTTCTATTCCAATCGTTTGCTTCCTCAGGCTTAGTCCTTGTATTTACATCAGCCACTACTTGGTCTTTTAAAGAAAAAATAAGGTCTTCTCTGTGTGCTGGCTTTTTAAAATATGCTCATTTGTCGTAAGTAGAGCCTCTGCTGCCAAGGCGTCCATAGCCTCGACAAGGTTACCTGTTACCCAACAATGATCCTTTATCCTGCTTAAGGCTATTTACAACCTTTCAGAGAAAAACCCATTTTGACACCTTTTCCTTTTTTATTCTCTAAAGAACAATGTCTTGGTTTGGTGGCCAAATTATGACACAGTCATTCACTTGATTTACACTTTTGCTGAACAAGCTGGCTCGTGATGAGACCCCTTGTCTTTTGATTGCAACAATCTTTAGTCGTTGCCCTGTTTTGGTGGACAGTATTGGCAAAGTCAGCAAGTTATAATATCTGTGATAATGATAAGCCGGCTCATGATGAGACCTCTTATTCTTTGAGATATAGTGTTTTCTCGGATTGTTTCTCTGAATGTTGCAATTTTCTTTAGCAGGGAGGAAGTCAATTTTTCATTAAGAAAGTTCTGGACGACAATAATAGAGCTTCTTTGGAAATGGTTGTTTCCACAGGGAATCCTTATTTTGTTATTGATGCCTTTCATTGTACTGACGTAAAATAATTCCTACACTAAGATTGCTTTCTTCAATTTTTTTGGAGTTGAAACTAGTATGATATCTGGGTTAAAGTTCTATTGATAATAAAGATCAAGTTTCCAAAAAGATTTTCCATTCATAGAAGCAGAAGTTCAAACTCTTGATAGAGAAAAGGTGTCTTTTGTAAACGTCAAATGCTCTTAACCAAAGAAAATTTTATTATGGAGAAAAATATTTAAGGAAATGAGAGGTAGACATTTCCTAGGGTTATGTAGAAAATAGGGATAATATCTAATCTTATTTTGCCTACCAACTATTAAAAGTAAATCTAATAACCTAACTAAATTACTCCTACTCCTATCCTAACTATATACAAGAAATTTGACTAGGTGAAATGATATTTCCAGTGGAGCCATCTTCTCATTTTTATTCCTACACGTATGTAACTTTCCAACATTAGTGTTAAGAACGGAAATTTTCTTGGACTGTTAATGTTGGATTTGGAATAAGAATGTATAACTTCAGTTGGAATTCTGTCCGAAATTTCTTTCTCATGAAAACTTCTTTCCAATTGGATATCTATTGGATCATAAAAATGAGGATGAATCTCTGCTATGGATTGATGATCTTGTAATAGAGGAAGTTCTGTACTTCCTTGACACAGTTTAGCTTTCCAAAATGGTAGCTCATCTTTTGAATGTTCTTTGATAAGGTGCTCGACATACCATAGTAATCTATCAAAAGTCTGAAAATTTAAAACACAATCCGATTTTGTACAAAATGAGTGCAAGTGAGAAAGGAAGAAATGATTATATGTACAAATAGTGTTAGAGCACAACTGGGATTGGCTTGGAATATTTTGTTTTTCACAAGAATTGGCCGGGTCTTGTGAATTAGAAGACAAGTTATGATTGTGAACAGGCATGGGGGTTTCTTCATGATATGAATCATAGATCGGGGTATTGTCTTGGATAGTAAAATCAGGCAAATGTTCTTTTTCTTTGAAATGAGGATTGAATGACATGATTTCCGAATTAGAATATCTCTCATTATCTGAGTTTTGATGGGTTATTTGAGATAAATCAATAACATCATCGTCGTCAAAGTAACCATCATAAATGATTTTACAGGTTTCCCTAGATTCTTCTTTTTTGTCATATATTTTCAGACAAAGAAGGTCAAGTGGTTCTTGTTTGAAAATAATCAAAGGATGTTCTATAGCTATCTTTTTATCTTGAAAACCTAATGATGACTCATTTCAATAATCCTCTGTGTCTTTTGAGATATCTTTAATATTGAGAGGGGAAAAATTATCATCACTAAAAACATCAGGATAAAGAGAAAAATGTGATTCTGAAACAATGCATCTGAGAATATCATTATGGAAAAATCTTTGTTCATCAAATTCATTATAGGCATCGGGCTTTAGATCATAACTTTGTGTACTAATACTTTTTGAAAGAGAAATAGTTTGTTGTTCTAACCTTGGCATCTACATTTGTTGACTTGCAACGATATTATCTAACCTTGTATCAAAGTCATCTCCTGGTTCCAAGGCAGGCTTCCCTCCAGCATTCTTGCTTTTGTCTTCTTGTATTAGAGCATTGATGACTCCTAGGCTTTGGGGACTTTCTTCATTATGAGCAATTTGTATATTCAAATTGGAATTCTCATTCATATTAGAAAGAAATGAGACAAAAATCGAACTAATTTCTGCTTGATCAGATATAGGAGGTAGGGAGTGTTCAGCATAATCTAAAGATTCTTCATCTATGAGTTCACTTTCAAGATCGTAATTTAGACAATTAAGATGAAATCGCATATTAAAATCCCTAACAGATTCATATTGTTTCCGTAGATAATCAATTTCATCATATACCTGGTCATAGTCATAACAATCAAATTCAAAAATGAAATCCTTGACGAATTGGTCCCAGCTGTGAATTGATGCAACTGGGAGGGTTCTGCACCATTTTCTAGCTTCCGTCGTGAATGTAAGAGTAAAAATTCCGCATAAAACGCCTTCATCAATTCTTTGAACATCATAACTTGAAACTCTTTGAATAAATTGAAGAGCATGATTAAAAGCAGAAGAATTATTCTTACCATTGAATTTTACATGAGACAAGAGTCTTACGACTTCAAGTGGAGTGTTGGAAGAGGTAGGAACATGGATGCAACTCCAAATGGGAAGTTTGTGAGCATCCATCCAGATTCAACTGTTACAATTGAAAATCATTCCAATAGACACTATGTTTAGGCCCTCCTTCTAGCGCCAAATATGTTGAAGCCACGAAAATCGGGTCGACAACAAGGGGGATACCCACCCGGTCTGAACCTTGGTTGGCAACTCCTTATTTGTTTGGTATAGCGGGTCCGACTGGGGATAATGGGACCAGTTTCCCAATCTGAGGGTGTGTGTGTGTGTAGAGTTGGATGAAGCTGATCTAAGAGTACTTTAAAGCTAATTTAATTCAGATTCTTAAACTAACTTTATGCTATTGTAATCTAATGAGAAACAACGCATCTAATATACGCTAACCCAGGGTGTATATCTTCTATTATGCGATCTAAAGAGATTTCAAACAACAACTGGTAAGAAAGATCATTCAGCTATCATAAGAATAGAAATCCATTAAGATAAACCACTTTGCATAAGAAGTTAGGCAAAATTATTGTGAACCGCAAATCGCATAATAAGTTATTCATATATCAGACATAAATAAATGACTCCACCGTACAAAAGTGCCAAATGGTAATTCATACATTCATGCAATAACATATAAACAACTGAAAATTGTATATCACTTAAAGAATATAAGCAGAAATGGCCAAGAGATAAAAGTACCATTTATGACTAATCCTACTCACAAACTCCAAGCAAAAACGATTTATCTCTACCTGTTCTAACATCTACTAAGAGTACAAAAGTGCAACATCAGTAGCAGACATCAAATGCAAACATTAATAAATCTCGATCCATCCATTCATCAAAACCTCCTTTGAGGGTGCAGAAGTGCATGTTCCGAGGACAAGTTTTTGACAAATCTTTGGACCTTTCTCTAAATGCATGAGAAGGGTTAAAATACTACTTCTTAATTCTAATAATAGTGCCTTTAAAAAATTTAGGATACGGTTTTCAAATGATCGTCCTTTTTCTAATCTAATAAAAAGAAAAAACAAACTTCTAAAAATAAGCTACTTCTGAACTTGGTCCTTAAAACTGCAAGTGTTCATCATGGACTTGAGAAGAGTCGGTTGGCCGACTTCTGCGCTGAGCTGAGTTGCGAAAACAGAATCTATGAGAGCTGGCACTACTTTTTCGGCTGAGTTTATGATGCATTTCACAGTCATCCATTGACTGTGTGGCTTGACCAAGTATGCCGAGTAACACTCCCAATTTAACCTGTTCAATACCTGGATTGCTTTTCCCTTTTCCTGCATTTTCTGCTTCCATTCTGCCTCCAGTCATAATTTATTTGGTAGGTACCCCGGGGTGGTCTCTGCGATTAAGTTGGCCCTGTGTAAATTCTCATTTACATAGTCGATAAGAATGTTTGCCTGCGTGGCCGTTGTCTCCACTACTTGTTCTGCCGGCCTGATTTGATCGTCCCATTTGTTAAAGAGAAATTCCTTATGATTCTCGTTTATTCTGGATGCATTTGCTCTTTTCCCTTCCTCTCCATCATGCCAAGCTAAGTATTCTGTATCCATAACATATGCGGACAGATAAAAAGGGGGATAGATCTTTCGAGACAAGGACCTTTTAGACCGATAATTCATAACAACCATGTAAAGATTATCAGAAAATATCTTGGCCCAATCCATAATATCGGCGTTTGTGGCAGCGTTTATTAGTGGTAGCCATTCAGATGAAAATTTATTGATATCCGGCATCCCAAATAGCCTACAAAGCATGGCCGCAGCAAAACAATACGGAGAGGTGAGGGAACCAGTGTTGTACATATAGTTTTTGTCCTTTTTGAGCGGCTCCTCTTTTCTGGACCAATCTTTAGTGGTCTCTGCCAGGTTTGGGTTCTCTGCTACAAATTTCTTGACAAATTGTGCATTGTAAGTCGTCTGAGGTTTAGGAAGATGATACATAAGCTTTAAGTCTTGCGCGGCGAATGATCCTATGAGCCCATGTCCTTGAACCTTGAATTGTCTGTTGTGCAACTCTGCATTCTCAAGTATCCACTTGATCATATCTGTATATGGTAAAATTTTGGGTCTAGCTGCTATTCGGTGAAGGAATGAACATGCTAGCTCCTCTAAGGATGCCTCGGAAGAGCGTTGTGAGCCCGCGGAAGTATCAAACTTCATTACTCTAGGATTTTCTTCCTCCAGCAACCTATACATGCTTTCCCATGTCGAAATTCCTGCGTCCCTGTTGCAGGCAGTGTTTGTATACAAAGGCACCATCTCCTTCGTCTTTTCCTTCACCTCGGAGCCTTGAGCTTTATGTTTCTTTCCCATTTGCTCCTGCGTTCGGCTTTGATTCGTCTTAGCTCTTCGTTCCTACAGATTACGAGTGAAGTGGAAATGACTGATTAAGAAAGGTGATGGGAGAGTTTTAAATGCAACAAATATATCAAATATGCCACTTTACGTGAAGTAATTCTTTACAAAAGCACGCGTATTCATTTCATTTAATAACTGACAACTAATCCATTTACTATCATTAAAGCGCATGATCTTGGGTCAGATTATGGTAAGTGGCTTTTCTTTGAATGGCATGCCCGAAGGATTCGTGATTAAGTGATTCATGATTTGCTTACGTCACATCGAAGATCGTGCCATCACAAATCGCAAGATCGCAGATTGCACCATCGCAAATCGTGCCATCGCAGATTGCACCATCGCAGCGATCGCAACATCGCAGGTTGCAGAAGTTTAATGTTTGCCAAATATTGCCAGTTTATTTCTGCAATATGCGATCTTGCGATCGGTGTTATCGCAGATCGGTAGATCTTGAAGTTTTTCCTTATGAGCATTGCTTCATTGCGATGCGATGTTATGCTTAACCCGGGGGTCTTGCGCATACTGATATTATAGGGGAATGAAGGCATTTCCTATCTTTTTTGCAATGCAATTTTAAAGACCTTTACCTTATCGTAGACTTAGGTTTAAAAGGTATTCGAAAGACCTTTCTAAGCTTACGATGTTAACCCTATTTTGAAGAAAGAAAAACTTGCTTTTTCTTAAAAATTTAATTAAGGGTCCCCGTTCATTTAGTATTTTGGACAACACTTAAATGAACAAGGGGGGTTGTTGCTGGCCACAATAGAAGATAACCACCAAAGTCAACCTGCCATGTCGTATAATAACAACACATCATTGAGAGATAACCTCCATAGCAATATGCATGTGGGCAACGCAAGTAAAGACCCACCCATATCCCCCATGAAAAAACATAGAACCTTTGAATAATGCAACATAGAACCCTACACTCTCCAAAAAGAATGCCCAAGATTGAAACGAAACTAATGACCCATGATGATCAAAAATCCCAAAATCCCTTCCATAGAGTGTAGAACACTACAGCTACACTAAGATTGGAAAAAACAAAAACGCAATGCCATAGGTGTCAATTGTGCTCTGAATAATTGATACAACCATTAAAACTAATACTATCCATGGGGAGAGTCAAATCCAAGGGTGAGTAATCAGAAAGCAAGCAACCCTCCACATGATGCAAACAAGCATCAATGTTGTTGAGACTAAAACGATTATTTTTTAAAATATATTTATATTATTTTAAGATTTTTGATATCAGAGAAGACATTATAGTTATCAACTTATAGTTATTAACTTGCTTATTAATATATATTTATTGTATGTTATTATAATTTAATTTCCTTTTCTTAATATTATAAAAAAATTGAAAAATGAAATTATTAAAATATAATAAATATGCCATAATATAATATAATAATTATTGAATCTTTAATATTATTTTTTCATAAATAAAGTATTCATATTTTTTTAAATTAAAAAATAAAATAAATTATAATAAAATTTTCTCGGGAAAAATTATAGATTTAATAAAACTTAAAACATCTAAGAAATAAAGACAATCCATAAAACATACATTTCGTGTATGCATAGGAAAAATTTGTAAATAATATAATTAGTGTGACTTATTTTTCAATAAGTTAACCTAAGTTAACATGTTTGTCATTGCTTTTTAAATTTTAAAATAATTAATATAAATAATATAATACTAAAATAAAATAATTTAAATTTAACTAAATGGGTTGGTTTTTTACGTATTTTCATGAGGGTTTTCAAGGGGTTCATGCAAAGGGATTTTTGTATTTTTGTGAGGGGTCTTTTTAGTATTATTTAAGGGCCCATAAATCTTCCTCCCTCACTATAATTGGAGTGTGTAATATTTACTGCACGATTGTTTGATGTTAGCTTAATTATTATATTTAGTTTGTGTTATTAGGGTTTGAGCTTGAATAATAGAAACGGTTTATATGTTGGTCCCATGAAACATGTTTTACTAGTAAGAGAACAAGGTGGAATATGAGTCTAGTCCAGCTCAAAGCCTGGTTTTTCTCTCCTAGAAGGATTTTTCTTGTATTGTGAATTCCCGCAAACATTTCTTGAGGATGTGTTTTTAGAACTTTTTGCGTTCAATGCATTCTGAACAGTTCGATTTTTACCTTTTTCTCATCCTTAGGATCTTTCCACCTATCTTGATCTCAAGCCTTCTCTTGTGCACGATGATCCAAAAGACTTTGTTCGAGCATTCGAAGCACATTGTGGCTCATTTCTTGTGTCTAAGCCCTTACTTGAAAGTGTGCCTCCCCTTGCTCAGAAAAAATTAGATGCTCTGAGTAGGAAGAGGAGGTGCATTTGAAGGCATAAGGGCTTTGTTAGCCTAGTTGTAGTCAAGGATATCGATATTTCTCACTTTATGCACTATGTGAGTAAAACCCTGGTTGATCGGTTTTATGATAATTTGATGCAAGCTTTGACTTTAGGTTCTTCAATTTCATAGTTTTGGAAACCCATGATAGTATATGTGCCCTATTATCATACCTTATTTAGGGGTTGGATAGCTTTTGTATTTCATAATGAAGCATATTGTTCACTTATTATGGGATTGAACTAGAGCTGGGGCAATGTAGGGTTGATCCCGCATAGTTGGACTATAGATTTTGATATAGCATGGGAGCCAATTGATGTGATGAATATTTGGAAAATAATTCTAAGTTTTCCTTTTCCCTTTTATAACTCTAAGGTTTGAAGGGAAATTGGAAATAAATTAGGCTCCTTTGTTAGCCTAGAAAATGACTTGCAATCTAAGGAGGACTATAGGTAGGCATGGATCCAAATTATAACACGGTTAAAGGAAGGCCTCATGGTTGAATTGGAGCTAAATTTGAATGGGTTCATATGAAATCAAAAATTGTATTATTGGAGGCTCCCCTTCTAGTGATTCCACTTTCATGAGACTGGTCATATTTAGGTGGAGTACAAAAGGGTTGGGACATGTTCCTCCTATTCATGAAAAAATTAAAGGTTCAAAGGTTTTTGTTTCTCCCATCTCTCAAGTTTCATCATAGGCACCACATTCTTTAGTTTCATAGGTTCCCACCTCCCTTCCATATACATCCTCACTGGGCATATCAAAGGATTGTTTAATCTCCTTTGGTAAGGTTTATGATCCATATTTTCCATTCTTCATTCACATCTTCCTCTTCCTCCCTTCCTTTAGGGTCCTTTCCTTTCTCTTTCTTTGCGGTTCTTTACTTGGTGGTCCCCCTTGGTTTGTCCCACCTTATTTCATATTTTGATCAATATCTAAAGGTTCTTGAGGTACCTTTTTCCTCGGTCCCCTATTCGGTTCCTGTTTTCGATTCTTTGGCCCCTGCTTGAACTCCTAAAGGAAGGAAGATATATCCTCTTCGGCCTCGAGTTAAAATTGTAGATTTTCCTCCTTTAAGTTGTGGGATAGATCTATATTCCCTCCCTAACAATCCAGTAGGGAAAAAATTAAACTTAATCAAAGCTTAGGAAAAACTTGTGTTGGAGATCAAGAAGGGGAAACAAGTTTCAATTTCTTGGGTCCTTAGAGCTAGAAATTCCCTTTTTAAAGGGATATTATGATTATTCTCTCTTCCAATGCAAGGGATCTTGCGGGTGCTCATGGAAAACTAGCCCTCAAAAGGATCATTGTGATTAAAAGTCTTGATATTGTTAAGAGACTATGTGCTTTAGGAAAAAAGCCAAATTTGTTTTTTTTTTTCATGTTGACGCAAACTAAATTTTGGGTGGGATTATTTTTGGGTGGATTCATGTCTACAAGGATATCTCCTCTTATATCCTTGTTTCTACTATTTTATCAAAATTGTTGTTAAGAGACATACGGTTCTCCTATTTCAATTTTCAATGCCTGTGGGCCTTATTCTTACCACATTATGTTTTGGGAAGACTTGGCTTCCACATTATTTTTGAGGGAAATTTAGGGCCCCGATTTGAGGTTGGATCCCAAATTTCCTTTATTTTGGGAATTTTTTATCCAAAAAATACTTATGTACATTGATTTGATCAAATTATTACCCATTTTGAGGTAGGGCGCTCATGTAACAACAAAGTTTCTAAGAATCTAGACTAGTTCCTAGTTTCAAAAGGTTTGTTGAGATTGGGATGCTATTTAAAATATAAAGTGGAATTGGGTGGAATTTCAAATCATAGGCCCATTCTTTTACATTTCACTCCTTTTGGGGCACCAAAATCTATTCCCTTTAGAATTAATCCACCTTGTTTGGGAGAGTAAGAATAGAGATCTTTGATCTTGAATACATGGGGATGATTGGTTCATTTAGTTGCTTCCTCTTTCACGAGCTAACTTGATAAAAATTTAGTGGCTATTAAGCATGTATCTAAAGCTTTGGAAAATGATTTCTATGCTAGGTTGCAAGTCAAACTACCATATGTAGAAAATTAGTTAGAATATTTATACAAGATCCAAGAAATTGGTATTCTTCTCCTAGATTCTCTATCTAACATGAAATATATTGAGGAATATCATTCACTCCCTTATTCTATAAGAGGAGGAGCATTGGAGACTAAAGAGTAGGGAAATATGGATTCAAGCGGGGGACAACAATACTATTTTTTTCATCATTTTGCTAGCTTTAAGAAGCAAGAAAACACTATTTGGGAAATTAAGGATTCAAAGAGTTACTTTTTGAATTCCTTTGAAGAAAAAGGGGAGGAAAGCACCAACTTTTTCAATCCCTCTTTGAGGCTTTGCAAGATTTTTTTTATCTAAGAGATCCTTAAGGTAGTTTCCAAATTCCCCCCTATTTTCATAGAATAAATGAATTCCTTTTTATTTGAAGAAGTAAATGAATATAAGGTGTTGGATGCTTTGTGTTCCATGAAAAAATCCAAAACATTTGGGTTGGATGTGTTCTCGGTTGAATTTTTCTTGGTTTTTTATGATTTAATCAAGGAAGATTGTTTAAAGGCCACCAAATAATCCCAAGAAGTTGGCATAATTATGTTGTTTTAATGCTACATTCCTCTGTCTCATTCCAAAGACATAGGATGGGTCATCTTTTGCTAACTATTATCTAATTTATTGTTGAAATGTTGTTTACAAGTTAATTACAAAAACTATAACCTTAAGGCTAAATCCATTTCTAAGATATTTCATTTCAGAGGTGCAATTCAATGTTTATAAAACAAGAATATTAATGATGTGGTAGCAATAGCCCAATAAATTTTGCATTTGGTTAAGAAATATAATATAAATGAAACCATCCTCAAATTGGATATTTCAAAATCCTATAACAGAGTGGATTGGGAATTTCTTAGGTTTGTCCTTATTTAGATGGCATTACCTATTCATGTGGTAAAATAGATATGGGGTGCATTCAATCTACCTATTCTATAGTAATCATCAACATCACTCCTTCTAGTTTCTTTCATGCTTATCGAGGTCTCTAATAAGGATGTCATGTGTCTCCTCTTCTATTCCTAATTGTTACTAAAGCCCTTAACAAGTTAATTTTAGAATTTAGATCGAGATGTCCTATTAAATATATTAGAATTTTAGAAACTCTGTAAGTTTCACACCTACTACTTTTTGATGAAGAACTCCATTGACTTATTTTTCTTGGCCGCCAGAATTTTAATCAATACTAAAAAATGTTGTTTGATTTCCCTTGGTGTCTCTAATGATATTAGCATCTAGTTGATATAATATATTCCCTTTCCTCAAAAGCATTCAGATGATGGGTTAAAGTACTTGGGTTTCATTCTAAATCCTAATAGCCACAGGAAATCTAAATTGTTATGGATGGTGCAATTGGTGGAAGCAAGAATTTCCATTTGGCCCATTCCTCTTATATCTTGTGGTGGTCATTTTGTTCTAATGAAGTTAGTCCCGGAAATTATTTCACTTTTCTATACTTCTATAGTTGTTGTCCCTAAATATGTCCTCTCAATGATCATAATAGTTAGTTTTCATTTTCCATGGGTTGGAGAAAGTAGTATAAAGGGTATGGTTCTAGTTAAGTGTTCTCATTTAGTAGCCCTTAAGGAACTTAGAGGATGAGTTATAAAATACATTAATTTTTTCTCCAATGCCTTTGCAGGCATGAATATTTATATATGCACCCAAGAAAGTTTTATTTGGAGAATCTTTTTTAAGAAAATTACCATCCGAAAATGTGAATTGTATAATGGTTTGGAATCCCTAGAAAAATTATAAAAGGATTGATTATTTGGAAGGACCTGGTGAAGGCATTTACCCTAGTTGAAAAGTGGGTTTCTTGGTGATTTGGCTATTCAAAGAAATTAGGATTGGTATAGATCCTTGATTTGGAGTAGGAAATGATTATCAACTTTCAGATCCTCTTATTCAAGCACTTAATAAGAGAAACATTTATTATTTGGTGGGTGGGAAGGTAGAATCCCCCTAAGCCAGAGGTAGATGTGGTTGGAAATCAACCTCTTCTTTGGGACTTATTGGTGATGTCACTATTGAATGGGACAATTATATTGTTTGACTATGTTCTAATTTCATCTCATTGAAGGAAATATCATATATTATCTTTACTGAACAAAAAAAGCATAGATTGTTATTCACTACTAAATTGGGTCATAAAGCATGGTTGGAAGATAATTATGTTGGACAAAAAATCTAGTAGTGGAAGGAAATATGGAAGGTTAATGCCCCACTTAAGGAAAAAATTACTTCTTGGCTGGATCTTAGTGGCATGATTTTAAGTTGGGATGCACTCGTCAAGAGATGTTGGGTCAAGATGAGAATATGTAAGTCTTAGCAAGAATCACATTTGCATTTTTTATTGCGATGTAGCTTCACAACCCAAATTACATTTCTCACTTGGAAACAATTTAAGTTCAAATCCTTTTGGTACTACTTAGCCCTGTGGATTGATTCAGATCTTAGATGTCAGATAAATTGGTAAGGTTATTTGATGGGTTTTCTTTCTTATTACTAGCATGTATTTAGAGAGATTAGAATCTCATTATTTTTTAGGATAAGGATATTTCTCCCCAATACCATGCAACAAAAGTTATCCCACTTGGATTCAAATTTAAAACAAATATGAAGCAATATAAATTAAGGTCTCTACTTCCCCTTGAATTGGAATTCGATACTCCATGGGGACTCTTCAACAAGGCCTATCAAGGCCACCACCTTGATGTGGTGTTGGAGTACTTATATTCTTCAGTCATTCCCAAGATATGCTCTAACTAGAGTGACACATAATAGGGTACAGTACAGATCTCTCTAGTTTCTTCTGGAACTTCCTCACAAAAAATAATTAAGAAGATTACACGTCATGGGTGACTCAAAATTAGTCATCAACTAGGAAAATCATAGAGCCTTAGTGAACAATATCAACCTTGAGCCTCTTCCCATTGATATTCATTATGTTTTTGGTTCATTTGAGTGCATATCTGTTTCTTTTGGAGTTACACAATGAAGTTAACGCTCAATCCAAGGAGGCCCTCCTCTTGCCCACTGACTCAGTTGGACTATTTGAATTTAATGAGGGGTCGAGGTGGATTCTATCAAAACTATCCTTTAATTTTACTTTGATACAGATTGGTGTACTCCCAATTTTTTGATGTTAACAAAATAGAAGTTGTGGGACAGACATGGGATGGATAGATTAACATGTTGTTTTTGTCAAACTCAAAATACAATCAAATGATTATCATAGACATATATATAATACTTTTTTGAATATATATGATTCTTTCTTATGAAAAAAAATAATTTAAACTTAAACTTAATTGAAAAATGTGATATTTTAATGTTTGATAAATGTATTTTCATATGGGGTAGTATATGAGATGACACGTGGGAATACGATGAGTTAGTATTCCCACCAAGTAATGAAGGAGGTGGATGTGTGATGAGCACCAGTATTGCAGCAAGGATGCTGCAACTTCTGGGCTACTATCTTTACCTATCAACCCAGGGTTCATACAAACTAGGAGGTGACAGTGTTGTATGCACAAGTAAAAGTGATGATCCTTCCTGTTGTCACTGTTCAGCTAGCCAGAGACCACTGGGGTTCCAAGCCAGACTTCTATAGGGTCAGAAGAAGCTTGATTCTTTTATGGAAGAAGGGCAAATCTGCTCTAAGAGAGCTACTCTACTGTAATAATAAAAACAACATGTAATGCTAAATCACATCATGCCCTAATTAACCATTGAAGTAGCTATGCTAAGTAGAATTGCTAAATCAACACTAAAAAATGCTACTATATAAGTTGCAGAAGTAAAAAGCATCAAACCATACTAATGTGCAAGCAAAAAACTAAAGTAAATCTATTTTTACTTTTTGGTTTTTTTAGGCAAAATCAAGTTGCAAACAAATTGTTCTTGTTGATGTGACGGGTGGATGGAAGGTGTTTGAGGATGGCTAAAAGGTTTATGAAGTGGTTGGATGGTGTGGAGGGGTCCTAGGAGGATTTTTGTGACTTCCTAAAGGTTTCCCATCAATTCGGCCTCAGAACAAGCTGCTTTAGGAAAACCTACAGGGTGTACTAGAAACCTATACAATGATCCTATAGGAATTACAAGAAACCTATAGGATATATCCAAGAGCTAATTTTGAGGTGTTAGAGGTGTTGGGATGCTTGGGAAAGGTGTGTGATGAGTGGAATGGGGTGTTAGAAGGTATAGGAGCACTCAGGAGTGAATATCAAAGATAAGATATGGATAGATTCACTCAATGTATCTAAGGGAATTTCAATGAAAAATGATGAAACACTAGTGAGGGTGATGGTGAAATAAGAGATTGCTAAGGTGGATGAAGTGGAAGGTGGATGCTGGTGATGAAGTCTAGGTCTCCTCCTAAAGTACCTTCTCTTCTTAAAACATGTGTGTCTTCCAATAACTATGCAACAAGATACATTTTCATAAACTAGAAAAGCATGAATCAATTGCCTATATTATGCATGAAGAAAGTTCTTGAAGGGAATGAAAGAATGAGTGAGATATTATTGCATAAATGGAGATGGGAAAATATGACAATGAAATCTTCCTTGCAACATGAACCAAATACTGAATCAAGACAACAAAATCCAAATCTCATACAAGAACTAGAAATATGTGTTTTTGGGGCTGCTGAAGGGTCCCTTCCTCAAGTCATGGTCCCAAAGGGAGGAAGTGAGGTAGAGACACCTGCTGACAACCTTGTGGTGATCCTTTTTATCGTTGCTAACGTGCTACTTGAAATGAGGCACAAATGGAAGCAAACTATCACACAACCAATCTAATCTATACTGTTGTAATGGAAATGCATCTACTAAGAAAATGAACAATTAAGCTATGAATCTATACTATCATACATGTACAATAAAGAGGAGCCTTGGCTACTAGGGTGGGGCCCTAAACAAAGAGCCTTTAGCCCTCTAAGTTAACTCAGTGCTAGATCAAAACAAAACTCATTCTTATTACCAAAACAATGGATTACAACAAAAATTGTCACAAGTCTTGCAACTCAGAAATAGAGTAGAGTTTTACAATAAAAATTCTAAATATTATTGAGGTCCTAGGACTCTCTACTTATACATATGAAGTCTCCAACGAATTCCTTAAAATTAGGGAGGCTCAGCTACCAAACTCGTGATAAACTGGTGCTTTCTCTTTCACTTGCTTGGTTGCCTTCTAGTCCTCATGATTTAGTTGTTTCCAAGCTTATGTAGGAATATTCAAATGGAGGGGTAGTAAATGAGGAGGATTTACCTCATATAATCCCTCTGCCTTGTCCCATTCTAGTTTTGAGCTTGGTCTTTGCCAAAATTCCTTGCTTTTATCCTTTAAACCTGCATTGAATGCACATTAGACCAAAAATCAAAATATCCAACTCCAACTCATCTCATAAACAAAATATAATCAAAAGTATGCAATAAGTTATGAGAATAGTTGGTTTGAGTAAGCTAGGAGGTGAATTAAGGCCCATATAATTACCCAATGTTGAGGCTCATCATCACCCCGTACTGAAAGTGTTGCTCATCCTCTGAGCAACTTAGTCAATATCCATCTCCTTCATGGCTTTGGTAGCCTCTCTGACATCCCATGCCTCTGTTGTGGTCTCCTCTTCTTGTTCATAGAAGCCCGCTTTCTTTTCTACTTCTTCCCATTTCCCCTTTTCTTCTTCTTCTTTTCTCCCTTCTAGCATCCCTAAGAGTAGTGGTGGACTAAATTTTAGGCCTATCTAATTGACCTTCAACCTTTGCATAGATTGCTTATACATAGGTGTCATGTTGAGTGCCTCTCTTAACCTTTAAGGGGAGTGACATTCTCTTATATTTAAGTTGTGTGGTAGTGTTTTCCATCTCCTTAGGAAAACAAGTATACTATCATCTCCTAGCAGCCTAAACATGTCCTCAAAAGGTGAAATTGCTTGCTCTTGGGCAACAATATATCTAGGTGCCAGCTAAGGATCATTTGCAATCAAATTATGGGTGCTGATGAGGGCCATGGGATTTGATTATTCAACTCTGATCAAAAGAGGTTCAGTTTGCTTTCTCGCCAATATCCTTTCCATATATGTAGCTCTTGACTCCTCATGGTTCATCCATGATGCCAAAGCCATTAATTGTAGATCTCCTAGCTTGGCATTAGGGTCCCAAACATTCATGTCTGTGAGGGCCATGTTGTGCAAATAAACGCAACCATTTTGGCCCTATCCTCTAGTGTACTTTGATCAAAAAGATCAATAAACTACATGTAGTCCTGAAATGGCATGGTTCCCCTCTATGCTAGTGTCTTAATCTGAAACTGCAACCATTTTTCTTTGAGGTAAATAGCATAGGATTTAGCTTGCATCCTACACTAGATTGCATTCAGGGAGAGGTTGGCCATACATGCTAGTTGGTTCTCTCTTTCCTGTAGTTGTCCCCTCAGCCATGCATTTTCTGTCTCAAGTTGATTTCTCATTATAGCATCTCTATCCCTTAAGCCACTTAGCTCTCTACCCATATCTTTGAGTTTCTCTTCCATGTGCCCAATGTCTTGCACCCCCTTTTATTTGGCGATCTGCATCCATCAGTGGGTTCTGAGCCTCTCCTTCTCAAGCTCAAAGAATAGTGGGATGGAAAAATTTTGAGGTATTACCCTGCCTCATTTAATAAACAGATAATAGGAGTCCAGGTTAGATTGGGGGCTAGGTTCCTTTATCTCTAGGTCTTCCTTTTTAGCTTCATGTTGCTCCCCTACCTTTATTTCCAATTTCTATGCCTCCTGTAGATTCAGCAGAGTATCATGTAGGATTGTTTTTGCTTCCTATAGATTTTTCTGTGGATCCTGTAGGATTTCCTTACCCTTTGAAGAAGTTCATCTAGTAGTAGGCCTCCTTACATATGTGATAGGGGACTTAGGGTAGGGCATTTTATCTTTTTGTATAAGGGAATCTTCAATATCAATAGGAATTTTTGTCGATGTTTGTGGCTTCCCCTGTTTTATTCTTGTTCTCTTTCTTGTTCTGAAATATAGTGGGGTCTACCTCTACCTTTTTCATTTTTTCTTGATTGGGGTGCTGAGAGAAGTGAGGTCAGTAGTTGCCTCTCTCTCAATGGCCTCTAGAGACACCCTAGGTGACTCCTCCTTGTGTTCTTTCCCCTCTATTTTATTTCCTTCTTCCTCTTTGTTTATCCTGTCTTCTTCCTCTTGTAGATCTTCATCATCTCTATCAATTTCCTCCTTAATTTCCTCCTCTGTTTCTTCATCATTCTCCTTCTCTTCTCCCTCTTCTTCTTCAACTTTATCATGTTCCTCTGCATCAACTCCTTCTTCGTCTATCTCATCCTTATCTTGCTCTATATCTTCCTCTTCCTGTTTTACCTCCTCTTCACTAACAGTAGGACTAAGATCATAAGTGAGGGCTTTGATGTCAACGTCTACTAGAAAGTCCCTAAGGACTGACCATGTTACAAGGGTTCTAAGGTTTTGGAGAGCATCTTCAATGAGGATCCTAATCAACCCATGGTGAGCCAATTATTAGGAATTCCCCTCCTTCACTTTGATGCTTGAGTCTATGAGTGTTTGCAGCAAGAAATGCGGTATGCTAAGTCTTTGGTGAGGTGGTGTTTCTAACCCAAATCTTAATTCCTCAAGGATCTTGGAATGATAGCCATAGAAAACAATATATCTACCCTCACATGAGATTTATTTGATGAGTTTGTAGCCTACCTTACTCCATGGGTATGGCATACTTTCCCTCCTTCATTTTTGTCCTTAGTGGGTTCTTCACCTTCTAAAAAGAATTTTGTTTTTGCTGCTTGGCTATCTACTTCCTCTTCTTTTTTCCATGGGATTCCTAGGGGAAGTGTGGTGACCCTACTAATGGGCTCTGGGGTGAGATCTATAGTGAGGTCCCTTACTACAATAGTGGCATGGATTTTGCTATGTGGAGTGAGGGAGAGAGCAAATTCTTGAGCCACCTCATCGTCACACCCTCTGAATTTTTCGAAAAACCCCATCCAATTGTGCCTTGTAAAGATTTTAAGCTCCGGGGGGTGTTGTTGGATCCTCATAGTGTTTTTGGGCTCTCTCCTATTAAACCCTCATGTCATCTTGCTGATGAAGCTTGAGGAGAAAATGAGAGTGTTGACACAATTTTTCAAATGCAGGAGAAAAATGGAGTTAACTGTGTATTTAATTCACTTCACATAGTTACTAAATTCACTCAATTTTAGAGTATCCCTAGTTCATTTACTTGTAAAGAGGAATGAATTTGTAGAGCCTACCTCTTTAGACTAGTTGTAGTGGCCAATTCCTGTGATATCCCTTCTGAACTCTTCTGTGCCAATCCTGCAGACAGTCTCTATGTATCCTGTAGACTGTATCCTGTACGAATTCCTGTGCATGGTCCCATAGGAATTCCTATGCAGAACAATGGATCTTTGCTTCCGGTGGGTGCCCTAGGTTATGAGAGCGACTTGAGTGAGGGATTTTTGAGGAGGTGAAATGTGTGAATGCATGGGAACGATGTTTTATTTCCTCTTATGGTGATTCAGGGTGAGGTGGTGTGCTGGCAGCAAAGGTACGTTGTCATTTTTGGACCACTGGTCCCCACTACCACCTCATCATTTCCCACTCCTCGTCATCATTTCCCACCTCATAGATCCGTAATTTAACCAATTTTTGTCCTACTCCTTCTCTTTCTTTGAGTTGACTATAGCCACGTGTGAGAGGACACCCGGTTGTGCATGTGCTGACTTCACAAAGGTGGCCAAGTTAACTAGCCACCCTTTCACTTATAAACCAACTATCCTATAACCCTTACAATTTTTTACTAAATGATGTGTATGAGTGAGTGAACGGGATACTTACCTGTGGTTTCAATGCTATGCTATAGTGGTTGAAGACTAGAGGTGCTGCGTTGTATATTTGTTGCATGCCATTCTTCTTCCTCCTCTTGCTATCTACTAATGGTTTCTTTACTTTTGCAAGTATCTATGGCTGAAGATCTGATGCTACAAATGTGGAGCTCCTGGATCATCCTAGTGAAGACCTGTTGCTGGTGTGATTGGCATTCTGTGGGATAGGCTACTACAGGATTTCCTATAGGATGTCTTCTAGTTGCTTCTCCCTCAAAATTCTTTAATAATTTTGCTTGCTAGGGCTATGAGGATGGTGACATGGATGGAAAGGAGTAGAAGTGTGGAGAGCAAAGGATACTCAGTTAATGCTCTTACTCCTCTTTGTTTCCTTTTTTTTTCTAAGACTGGAAGAAACTGTTGAAACTATTTTTTTTCTTTGTTTTGAATGGTGAGTGTAGGGATGATGATGGTGGATGAGGTGAGGTACTAGATCATGCATAGGGTGAATTTTAGGGACCTGAAAATTCCATCATGTGCCTTTGTATTACTTCTTGTAGGATTTCTGGGTCACTGTAAATCTTATAGGATCATCCTGTAGGTTTTCATGGGATCCTGTAGGAATATAGGGGATCCTATAGAAAGCATAGTCTTTGCATAAATCAAAACAATGGAGTGGAAAAATGACAAAAATGATGGAGGGATGCATGGTAAGGAGTGGAGAAGATGAATATGTGAGAGACAGGGGTCTCCTTGGGATCTTCTTTTGCTCCTTGACTATCATTCTCGCCCACCCGCAAATGGAAATTTCATAACAAATATGTATGTATGTATGTATGTATGTATGTATATATTAATATTATTCTTTTTTGAAAAACAACTAGGCTACCTTAGAGATCTTTTTACCCTAGTTGTTTGCCCCAGGCCCCTCAAGGAAGGTTTTCATCCAGGGATCTTCTTATTCACTTTTTCTTTTTGTTCTCTTTTCTCTTTTTTTTTCTTTTCTTATCACTGGGCCACCTCATGAAGTTTTCAACCCAAAGATGGGGCTCAGGTGTCTCATGGAGGTTTTCACCTGAGTCCTTAATCTTTTTTCTTTTCTTTTTTTTTAGTGATTTGATGAGGGAGGAGCTAGAACTTGCTCCACCATCATCACTATTTTATTGATATTATCAATGAAGTCTTGTTTTGATAAAGGTCTCTTGTACATTTTCAATCGGTGCCCATTAACAAGCAAAGAAATGGCTTCCTCATCTATATTTTTTCTTTTCATTGAGCCATTATCATGGCATATTTCCACAACATAAGGTCTGAGCCATCTTGTCCTTAACTTTCCCTTGAAATCTTTATACCTAGAACCATATAACAATGCCCAATCGTCATCCTAAAATTGCTTCTCCTTAATATTTTTATCATGCCATATCTTCCTCTGAAGTTGAGCTATCTCTGTATGTAGGAGGGCCTACATTCTAAATTCATCCAAGCCATTCAATTGGAACAATCTTTTTTTCTACGCACTACTGAGATCCAAATCTAGTTGGGCTGCCATTCTTAATGTGTTATATTCAAACTCAATGGACAACAAGGCCTTTTTCCCATGGACCAGCTCATAGGGTGTGAATCCAGTGGTAGTCTTCCATGTGGTATTATAGGTCTAGGTGGCCTCAACTAGTCTTTCTCCCCAATCCTACCTACTTCTTCTCTCCACCTCGGTTGAGATGCCCTCCAGTGCTCTGTTGGTCACATCCACTTGCCTATTAGCTTGTGGATGATAGGGAGTGGAGGTCCTATGCTTGATCTTGTGATGGCTGAGTAGGTCTTCAATCATGTTGGAGGTAAACTTGCTGCCTTGGTCTGTGACCAACTCTCTAGGGTACCCAAATTTGTAGAACACATTCTCCCTTAGTAACTGAGCTACCTTCTCTTATGTTGCTACCTTGATTGCCTTGGTTTCAGCCCACTTAGTCAAATAATTAGTGCACACAATAATTTATTGTTTTTTCTTTGAAGGAGGGTCGATAGGCCCAATGAAGTCCATGCCCCACTTGTTGAATGGCTCAAAAGTAACTTGAGGCTACAGAGGCATTTCATCTCTTGGAGTGGCCTTCCCATCCTCTGGCACCGATCACACTGACTAGTGTACTTTTTCACATGCTAATGAAGAGTGGGCAAGTAATAGCCTACTTGTAACATTTTGAATGTTGTCCTCTTTGCTGCAAAGTGACCTCTACAAAGCCCATCATGATAGGTCAGAAGGATGTCAAAGAGTTCCTCTTCCATGACACACCTTCTCAAGATTTGATTTGGGCCAAGTTTAAAAATATTTCCCCCAATCCAAGTGAAGGGGGCGCTTTTCCTAACTATCTTGCTCTTTTCTTTGGAGGGAAAGTTTGATGGGAACTGTGTTGATACCAAATAGTTATATCAGCAAACCATGGAGAGAGAACTGAAATAGCAGATAAGTGGTCATCTGATAACTGGTCATCCACCATTCCTTCTTCACCTACAGGCACATTTACCGTAGATAAAAATTCTGCAACAACATTTTCCTTACCAAGCTGATCAACAATGGTTAGACCAAACTTCTGTAATAAAAGCAACCATCTTATAATTCAAGCATTCACATCTGGTTTGTTCATTAAATATTTGATTGCAACATGGTCAATATGAACAAATTTTTTATAGCCTGTAATGTAATGCCTAAACATTTTTAATGAATGCACAACAGCCAGGAGTTCATTTTCTGTCACTGTATAATTTAGCTCAGCCTTTGACAAGTTCTTACTGATAAAATAGATAGCATAAGGCAATTTTTTCTCTACCTGATCTAGGGATGCTCCTATGGCTTTGTGTGAGGCATCAACATGAATATGAAAGGGGAGGGTCCAGTTTGGGCCTCAGAGAATTGGTGCAGTGGTTAACTTACCCTTTAGAATGTCTAAGGCCTCTTGATAGCTTTTTGACCATATAAAATTAGAATTTTTGTCCAACAAAGCAAATAAAGGAGAGGCCAACTTGCTGAAGTCCTTTATGAACCTTCAGTAGTATCTAGCTAACCCTAAGAAACTTCTGACATCTCTTTGCTTTTGAGGAGGTGGGACCCTTTGAATGATGCTATTTTGTTTGGGTCCACCTGTAGTCCTTATTGAGATATTGAATGACCTAGCATGGTCCCTGCAATCATTAAGAATTTTCATTTTTCAGGACTGAGAGACAAGTTCATTTCGATGCATTTGTGCAGTACATTGCCTAGGTTAGTGAGGGCTTCTTGAAAATCACAGCCATAATGTATAAATCATCCATATAAATTTTCACCGCATCATGGACTAATTCAGCAAAAATACTCAAGACTACTCTCTGGAAAGTGGTAGGAGCATTGCGTAGGCCAAAAGGAAGGACCCTATAGGAAAAAGTACCCCAAGGACAGGTGAATGTGGCCTTATCCTAGTATTCTGGGCAGATCTAGATTTAGTTGTACCCACTAAATCCATCTAGGAAAGAGAAAAGCCTTTTCCCTGCCAAGCTGTCTAGCACTTGATTAATGAAGGGTAGAGGAAAATGATCCTTCTTTGTGGCTTTGTTCAAATCCCTGTAATTGAAACAAATCCTCCACTTACCATTTTTCTTGGGAACTAACACCAAAGGGGAGACCCACTCACTATCGGAGATAGGGTAAATGAATCCTACATCTAGCAGTTTTTGTAGTTCTTCTTTGACTATATCTTCCAGAGCTAGATTCCTCCTCCTTTGTGGTTACCATACTGGCTTGCAACCTTCTTTGATGTATATGTGGTGAGTACACACTGAGGGGTGTACTCCCTTCATTTCCTTGTAACTCCAAGTGAAGGCTTCTATATTTTCCTTTAATATGTTGCATAGCTTCTCCTCTTCGAGATTAGAAAGAGATGGATTAATTTTCAAAGTTTTCTCTGGGCCGAATTCTATGGTTTTGACACAGAGTGTGTTGGAATTGGCCAAGCATAAGTCAATTGGATGATTTTTTTGGGTTTCCTTTATTGCTTCTTTTAAAGGTAATGAACCAGGAGTTGGACTTTGGATCAGGTGTTCAATTAAGTCATCCTCATCTTGTTGTCCTCATGGTTGCTTCCAAATCATAAAGTTGGGCGAAATAAACCTCATCTTCTTCCTCCTCCTCCAACCATAAAGGTAAATCATGCTCTAGAGAAGGTTGAGCAAGAGGGTATAGGACTAACTTCATAGACATATGCCCATTCTTGATGGTCATATTCCCAGCTCTGCAGCTAATGTGAGCATCGGCTATGGCCAACCATGGCCTCCCAAGGATGAGTGGATAACCAGTAAGCTTAGCCTTAGGCTAGAGAACTAGGAAATTTTCAGTGACCCCTTTAGCTCCTTGATATACAACTTTTAGTTCAGGTAAATAAGGGCACTTGTCTTTGGAGTGGTTTTCTTCACAGAGAGAGAAAATTTCAATACAATTCAATGGACATGCATTCCTAGGATGCCTCCTGGTGCATCTAGTACAAAATATGGCCAAGGCTCTCTCTACTTCCTCTTGCATCCTTTTAATGTTCATGGTGTCCATTTGCAAGGCAAGGGTTTGCAACATCTCACTTTTGAAATACTCCAGCATGTTTCCAATTTCACCCTTGATGGATGAGTTGGAAGATGATGTACTCACCATAGGTTGACTACCCCTACCCTTTTTCCTAGCCACCCTAGAATGGTTTCTAAAGATAGTCTTGATATCCTCATAAGGTAATTGGTAGATATCTCCTCCTGCTAAAAAATGTAGGGTATCTAGAAGATCTTCTCTTACTCCCCTGAGCAAGACTAGCTTTAGCAACTCAAGGTTAAGTGTGTACTTAGCCCTTTTGTAACTGAGCTGGAATCTTTCTTTGTACTATTCTAAGGACTCATCATGGCCTATGGTCATCTTGAAAATTTCTTCTTTAGTATCCTTTGACCGATAATAGTCCCAATACTTTTTGTTAAAGGTCTGTTGCATTTGAGCCCAAGTTGCGATACCATCTCCAAGAAAGCCCATGAACTAGCGCAATGTTGCATCCTTGAGGGTAGATGGAAATAGTTTTAACTTTTTCTCATCATCTGTATAGTCATAGGTTCGACATATAACAAAAAACTCACATAGGAAAGTGTCAGGGTCCTCTGTGGTCAGGCCTTGGAAATGAGGTAGGGAAGAGGGGCCTATATTTTTCATCTTAGTGTCCCCGTTGGTTTCCCTAATGAGGAAGGTACCCTCAACTCTCTCTCTATTCCCCCTGTCATTTTGGTTTCGGCCATTGGTTCAGTAGGAATGGGTTCCTCTTCTTCTTCTTCTTCCCCTGTAGGTTCTTCAAATATGTTAGGTTGCTCACCTAAAGATTCCTCTAGTTCACATCCACTGAAGAAGGGAGAAGGTTGTTTGTTGGATGTAGTGGGGGTATTTCGAAAAAATTTCCCTAAGTTGTCCTTATTCCTATGAGGCATGAAAGGAAATATTTTTGGGTTGGTTTTGTATTTTTTTTTTTAAACCTCGAAAGTACTTGCAGGAATGAAATTGTTGATTGAATGAAAATCACTAACAAAGTGAAAAAGCTACTTGCTGAATTGAAATCCTACTTGTAGAATGGAAAGGAAATCAGATAATGAAAAATGAAAAAAGGGAAGAAAGTAGGTTAAATTTGCAGAAATAACGTAATGGAAGAGTAATGAAGACAAGAAATAGAAGAAAAAGAAAGTAGTAATCACATTCTACTCAGACACCTCCCCAACAATGATGCCAAAAGGTGATGAGCGCTAGTATTGTAGCAAGGATGCTACAACTCCTGGGCTACCAGCTTTACTTATCAATCAAGGGTTTGTACAAACTTGGAGGTGACAGTGTTGTATGCACAAGTAACAGTGATGGTCCTACCTGGTGTCACTTTTCGACTGGCGAGAGACCACCGGGGTTCCAAGCCAGAATTCTATAGAGTTAGAAGAAGCTTGATTCTTTGATAGAAGGAGGGAAAATCTACTCTAAGAGAGCTACTCTACTATAGTAATAAAAAAACAACATGTAATGCTAAATCATACCATACCCTAATTAACCATTTAAGAAGTTATGCTAAGAAGAATTGCTAAATCAACACTAAACAAATGGTACTATTTAAGTTGTAGAAGTAAAAAGAATCAAACCATACTAATGTGCAAGCAAAAAACTAAACTAAATGTGTTTTCACTTTTTGGTTTTCTTTTGGGCAAAATCAAGTATGCAAACTAATTATTCTTATGGATATGATGAGTGGATAGAAGGTGTTTGAGGATGGCTAGAAGGTTTATGAAGTGGCTCGACAGTGTGGAGGGTTCCTAGGAGGCGTTTTGTGACTTCCTAGAGGTTCCCCATCAATTAGGCCTCAAAACAGGCTGCTTTAGGAAAACCTACAGGATGTACTAGAAACCTACAGGAAAACCTATAGGATGTACTAGAAACCTACAGGATGATCCTGTAGGAATTACAGGAAACCTACAAGATACAGTTGAGAGATAATTGTGAGGTGTTGTAGGTGTTGGGAAGCTTGGAAAAGGTGTGTTATGAGTGGAATGGGGTGTTGGAAGGTCTAGGAGCACTTAGGAGTCAATATCCAAGATAAGAGATGGCTAGATTCGCTCAATGGATCTAGGGGAATTTCAATGAAAAATGATCAAAAACTAGTGAGGGTGTTGGTGAAATATGAGATGGATAAGGTGGATGAAGTGGAAGGTGGCTACTGGTGATGAAGTCTGGGTCTCCTTCTGAAGTACTTGCTCTGCCTAAAACATGTGTGTCTTCCAAGAACTATGCAACAAAATACATTTTCATAAACTATAAAAGCATGAATCAATTGCCTATATTATGCATGAAGAAAGTTGCTGAAGGGAATAAAGGCATGAGTGAGATCTTATTGTAGAAATGGAGATGGAAAAACATGACAATGAAATCTAGTTTGCAACATGAACCAAATACTGAATCAAAGACAACAAACTCCAAATCTCATACAAGAACTATAAATTTGTGTTTTTGGGGCTACTGAAGGGTCCCTTCCTCAAGTCATGGTCCCGAAGGGAGGAAGTGAGCTTGAGACACCTGCTGACAACCTTGTGGTGATCCTTTTTCTCCTTGCAAACATGCTACTTGAAAGAAGGCACAAATGGAAGCAAAATATCACAGAACCAATTTAATCTATATTGTTGTAATGGAAATGCATCTACTAAGAAAATGAAGAATTAACCTATGAATCTATACTATCATACATGTACAATAAAGAGTAGCCTTGGATGCTAGGGTTGGGCCCTAACCCAAGAGCGTCATCCCTCTAATTTAACTCAGTGTTGGCTCTAAAAAAAACTCATTCTTATTACCAAAACAATGGATTACATCAAAAAATGTCACAAGTCTTGCAGCTTGAAAATAGAGTAGAGTTTTACAATCAAATAAATTAATCCTACTGAGCTCCTAGGCCTCTCTACTTATACATCTGAAGTCTCCAACGACTTCCTTAAAATTAGGGAGGCTTGGCTCCAAAACTCGAGATAAACCGGTGCTTTTTCTTTCACTTGCTCGGTTGCCTTCTAGTCCTCATGATTTGGCTATTTGCACTTCACGCTGATGGAAGAATATTTGAATGGAGGGGTAGTAAATGAGGAGGATTTACCTCCTATAATCCCTCTCCCTTGTCCCATTTTAGTTTTGACCTTGGTCTTTGCCAAAATTCCTTTCTTTCATCCTTTAATCCTGCACTAAATGCACATTAGATCATAAAGAAAAATATCCAACTCTAACTCATCTCATAAACAAAATATAATCAAAAGTATGCAATAAGTTATGAGAATAATTGGTTTGACTAAGTTAGAAGGTGAATTAAGGCCCGCATAATTACTGAATGATTGGTGAGCACCAGTATTGCAGCAATAATGCTGCAACTTTGGGGCTACCTACTTTACTCTTATCAACTTGGTAGTTCCTAACAAACCTGGAAGCGAAGGTGTTGTATACACAACTACTCGTTCTTACTACAAGTTGTCACTTGGTCAGCTGGTGCAATATCACTAGGAGCTGAAGCCAACTTATATGGATTCTAGAAGAAGCTCTATATGTGATGAAAGGAAAGAAAAATAAATGTTATTCTAATTGCAGAAAGGAGAAAGATTGAAATGTAAAGCAAACCATGTAAACCCTAATTAACCAACTAACCCTACTTTTGTAGAAAGCACTATGAAAACCATGAAAATAATGTCTTTATATAATCAAAGAAGTAAAAAACATCTAACTAAGCTATTTCTAGAATTAAATGAGCAAAAAAAACATATTTTTGGATTTTTATGTATTTTTATGTAAATTTGACATGCATGTAATTTATTGTTTGTGAATGTGGCAGCGAATAGGTGGCATTGGAGTGTGGTTTTGGGACTTGATAGGATGTAGGATGGTGTGGATGGATCCTAGGAGGTCTTAGGTGTCCTTTTGGAGGCTTTTCCCACACTCGACCTTCAAAAGAAAGCTTACAGGAAAATCTATAGGAGGACATAGAAAATCTACAGGAGGGAAAACAACGTTCTACAAGTGGCCTACAGGAGGAGGCCGATAGAAGTTTTGGTTGTTTTTAGGGTGTGAGAGTGGGTGGACAAGGTGGATGAAGGTTGGAATGAGGTGTTAGGGCACCTAGGGTCTACCAAGAATCATTAGAAGAGAGAAAGATGATTGGATTTGCTCAAGGAGAGAGGACGAAATTCGATGGAAAATGCAGGAAACTAAGGCAGAATTGAAGGGATACTTGGGCAACCTATAGGGCATGGATCAGATGGAGGATGGGATGGGTGATAGGCTGGCCTACTGCTAGAATATATCTACTGTATAAAAAACTAACAGTCAACCAATGAGATTAAGAAATGAAATAAGTGCATCTAGAAAACAGAGTTTTGCATCCAACTAGTCTAAACTATGACCTATGAAAGGAAATGCTTGAGAAATATTGCAAGAAAGAAAAGCATGAAAGAAGACTATTGTAAATAAATAAAGGAGCATGATGGAGAAGTTCTGAAGCAAAGCAAACTAGACTATTAACCAAATAAAAACTACAAACACTAGAAGTCTTATGAATGACGAAAATCTATGTTTTTGGGGCAACAAGAGGGTCTTTAGCTCAGATCATGGTCCCAAAGGGAGGAAGAGAATAAAATGCACTATTGCTAGCCTTTTGAATATTTTCTTTATCACTACTTAACCTGCTATAGAAATCACAAATGGAAGCAAACTATTGAATCATCAAAAGCAACCTATTCGTAACCATAAAATAAATTCATCTAACAACAACCTGATCTACAGCTAAAATAAAACATACAAATACAAGTAAAGAGAAGCTTGGATGCTTGGATTGCGCCCTAACCCAAGAGCTTCAGCCCTCTGAGGTAACTCAGTGCTAACTCAAAAAAGATTTCATCTTTATTTTCAAAACAGTAATAAGATTACATGAAACTGCCAAAATAATAAGCTCGAAGTTGAGCAGAGTTTAATCAAGCAAAAGTACAACGAAATTCCAACAAAAATATGACCCTAGTGAGGCCCTAGGCCTCTCTACTTATACAAATGAAGCCGCCAATAGCTCCATTAAAATTAGGGAGGCTTGGCTCCCAAAACTCGAGATAATCATCAGTCATCCCCCACTTCCTCGGCTGCCTTCTAGTGCATGACTTGGCTGCTTGTGCTTCGAGCTGAATGAAGGGGAATTC
This sequence comes from Pinus taeda, assembly GCA_000404065.3. Taxonomy (NCBI): domain Eukaryota; kingdom Viridiplantae; phylum Streptophyta; class Pinopsida; order Pinales; family Pinaceae; genus Pinus; species Pinus taeda. The sequence goes on from APFE031666734.1 coordinate 105,137, forward strand.
AAAGTGAGGAGTAATAAATTAGGGGGATTCCTTCCTATAAGTCCTCCCCTTTGTCCACTTCGAGTTATTTTTTCCATTTGTACATTGGATCCTTGACTTTGACCACAAAATTCATCAATAATCTGCATTAAACACATATTAGACCACATGGCATCATAACTAGCTCAACTCACTCTGTAAGGATAAATATAATCAAAAGATCATATAATAAGCTAAGAGAATGGTTGATTTGACAAGGTTAGGAGGTAAAATGAGCCCATATAATTACCCATTTGTGAAGCTCATCATCACCCCCTACTGAAAGTGTTGCTCATCCTCTGAGCAACTTAATCCATCTCCTCATCTTTTATGGCCCTGGTGGCCTCCCTAGCATCCCATGCTTCTGATGTGGTCTCCTATTCCTTGTCATAGAATCTTGCCTTCTTCCTATCTATCTCTTCCCACTACTCTTGCTCTTCTTCTTGTCTTCTACCTTCCAGCATGCCTAGCAGTAGTGGGGGACTCAATTTGAGGCCAATCCAATTGACCTTCAGCCTTTGCATGGAGTTCTTATACATTTGCACTCTCCTTAATTCCTCCTTCATCCTAATTTGGGAATGATATTCCCTAATTTGTAGACTGTGTGGTAAGGTGTTCCATCTCCTCATACATGCATGCACACAGTCATCCCCAAGTAACCTTTCAATATCCTCAAAATGTGCAATGGCTTGTGCTTGATCACTTATATATCTAAGGGAAATCTGATGATTATTGGCAAGCAGGTCATGTGTGCTGATGAGTGCCATGGGGTCTGATGGCTTAATTCTAATAATTGATGGCTCATTCTACTCCTTTATCATCAACCTTTTTATTTTTTCTGCCCTTAACTCTTCATGGTTCATCCATGAGGGCATAACCATTAGTTGTAGGTCCCCTAGCCTAACATTGGAGTCCCACACATTCATGTCTATGAGGGCCATGTTATGCAAGTAGAATTTTGTCATCTTTGCCTTATCTTCGGATGTGCTTTGGTCACACATGTCCATAAATTGCCTGTAATCTTGGAAAGGCATTGTGCCTCTTTGCGCCAAAGTCTTTGTCAGAAATTGCAACCATTGGTATTTGAGATACAAGCCATAGGATTTTGCTAGTTTCCTACATTGCAATGTCTCCATAAACTAGCTACCCATGTATGCCAGTTGGGTCTCTTTTTCTTGCCGCTGTCTTCTTAGCAATTCATTTTCAGTTTCAAGGTGGCTTCTTGTGATTGTTTCTCTGTGTCTCATAGCACTTCACTCTCTTCCCATTTCTCTGAGTTTTTTCTCCATATGGCCAATATCCTCAACTCCTTTGGATTTGGCTATTTGCATCCACCTATGAGTCCTTATTCTTTCTTTCTCTAATTCAAAGAATAGTGGAATTACAAATTTTTGTGGAATTATTCTTCCCCCGTCAATAAGATTGTAGTAGGAGCGAAGACTGGGCTGGGGATCAGGTTCTTGTAGCTCTGTTTCTTCCTCCTTTCCCTGTGGCTATCCTTCTACCCTTTTCTCAAGCTGTTGGGTCTCCTATAGTTTTGATAGGGTCTCTTGTAGAACTGTTTGTGCCTCCTGTAGGATTTTTTTGGGTCCTGTAGTTGTACCTTTTCTTTCCATGTGGAGGATCTAGGCGTCCCCCTTTCATATGTGATAGGTGCCTTGGAAGGGGATTCTTTTCTTGGGCAGAGGGAGAATCTTCAATAATAATTGGCACTTTTGAAGAAGGCTGGGGTTTCCCTGTTTTGATTCTTGTGCTCTTCCTATCCCTAAAATACATTGAGGTCTGCCTCTTCCTCTTCTATTTTGGCTAAATTGGTGTGTTGAAGGCTGTGAGAGTAGTTGTTGCCTCTCTTTCTAGAGTCTCAGGGGACACTTCTATCTTTTTTGCCCCTTTTTCTCCTCCTTCTGACTCTTTCTCTGTCTCTATTCGCTCTATTTCTTCCTGCTCTGTTTCTTCAGCTTTCTCCTCCTCTATCTTGGTTTCATCCTTCTTCCCTTCTTGTTCTTCTAAATCACCGGTTTCTTCAACTTCTCCCTCTTGCTGCTCTTCCTCCTCACTGCTTGTAGGAATGATATCATTGCTCAGGGTCTTTATGTAATCTTCATCTATCATGTTTCACAATATTTCCCATGTTATAGGGAGTGTAAATTTATGGAGGGATTCTTCCACTAAAATTTTGATTAACCCATGGTGAGCTAGCTGTTCTGGATTTCCTGCTTTTACTTTAGTACTAGATTCAATGAGGGATTGTAGCGGGATGTAGGGGATGCTTAGCTTCTAAGGGGCTGGAGTGTCCATGCCATACCTTAACTCATGAAGGATTATAAAGTGGTAACCATAGACAATGATGTACCTCCCCTCATAGGAGATATACTTGATTATTTGCTAGCTAAACTCATCCCAAGGATATGGGATGCTAGCCCTTCTTGTGCCATTTTTATCTTCTACAGGGGTTTGATTGTTTTGGAAGAAGTTTTTCTTGGCAGCCTCGCTAATTGGTTCTTCATCCTTACTCCAAGGAAACCCAAGAGGAAGGGTAGTAGCCCTATTGATAAATTCAGGGGTTATCTCCATGGAAACAACTCTAAATGTGACAATTGCATGTGCTCTGGTGTGAGGGACCAAAGACTGGGAAAATTCTTGAGCAATTTCCTCATCAAACCCTCAGAATTTCTCAGAAAAGTTCATCCAATTTGCTCTTGTGAATATGTACACTACTTGGGGATGTGCAGGGAGCCTAGAGGAGTTGGTGGGATCCTTCCTCATAAAACCTCTTGTCATTTTGTTTATTCTTATTCTGGAAACCAAATGTGGATAAGGAGACAACAATTTTTGAAGAAAAACAGGGAAACAAAGAGACTATGTTTTTTTAAGAAACAAGCAGAAATTTTCTTTTTTATTTTCTCCACCTAAAGGCTTGATTTCACCCTTGAATTTAAACCACTGCTTGCATATTTTGATATTCAATGGGGGTATGCATGGAACTTACCTCCTCAGCCTGAGAATTGTGTTCAAACCTATATTTTCCCCCTTGAAAAGAACTCACTAGCCCTCCTCCATAATTCCTATAGGTGCTCCTGTAGAACCTCTAAGTGCTCTTGTAGAGAATGTTGAGAGTAGGAATATGGGAGAGACCAATGGAGAATGATGGTTACGAGGCTGTGGGGGCACAAGGATATTTGCAGGAGTGGAGTTTCGAGGAGAGAATGAAGAAAAAGGTGGTGAGAGTGCTCGGGCAGGAGTATTTGATACTTTTTATGGATATTTCTGGTGATGGAGGGTGACCTGGCAAAGTGTACGTTGGCCATATTCAGACCATTGGTCACCACCTACCTTGACATCATGGCCCTTTCCTCATAATTATCCCTCATGATTGCATTGGATTTCACACTTCCTCCACTACCTATGCTTGACATCTTTCTTGAGTTGACTGTGCGCATGTGTGGGTGACATCTTTGGATGAGTGGAGTCAACTAGATGAAGGTGGCCAAGTTAACTAGCCATGTTTCCCTCATTCAACCTCAACCATATCGCTTTTGTTGCATGCCTTTTAATTACACAAATGCAAGTATAGGAGTAGGATAGTTACTTACCTGGGATCCGAATGCATTTGTTGTGAGGTGTTGTGGCTCTCTCTCTCTGTTACGTGCCTTTGTTTATTTTTTTGCATGTTGTTTGCTTACTGATGCGTGGTTGTGCTTTGTGTAGGTTCCTCTCTAGCTAGATCTGATCTTCAGGTGATTTCTTCAACCTTCATATTTGCACCCTTCTGTTGCTGATGCTGGATTTTAATGGGATCAACTGCTACAGGAATTCCCATAGGAGCTCCTGTAGCTACTTCTCCCTTTGAAACTTTAGCTTCTTTCTGTGCTTGGAGCTATGAGGATGATGCCAGAGATGTAGATATAGATGGAGAGGTAATAGGTAGGCTTTAGGTGAGGTTGATGGTGTTGTTCCCTTTCTTATTTTTTTGCTTTTTTCTTTTCCCTAAACAATTGTTTTTTTTGTTTTTTTTCTTCAGCAGGGAGAAGAATGATGCTTGGGATTGGATGCATGCTTGGAAATGATGGAAAGGAGGTTTGAAGACTATAGTAGGATTTATATATCTTTTATGAAGGTTCCCTACCCCTCAAACTACTTTTTATATCCATTTCTAGCTCTTTGTAATTCCTACAGGAGCCTCTTGTAGAAAACACAGAGCCTCTTGTAGAAAACATAGTTTTTGAAAAAGAAGCATAATGAGGTGAAAAGAATGCCAAGAATGATGGAGAAAGGTGTGGGAAGGTAGGATAGCTGTTGGTATTGGTTTCAAGGCTCCCTTGGCACCTTCTGCTACTTCCTGTAGTCCTCCTGTAAATCTATAATGCAACTAGAAATTCATTTTTTTTTTTTTTGAAAAACAACTAGGGCACCTCAGGGAGGTTTTCAACCTAATTGCCTACCCTAGGTGCCTCCAAGGGAGGTTTTCACCAAGGGATCTTATTTTCTCTTTTCTCTTTTTTGACATCACTGGGCCGCCTCAAAATAGGTTTTCAACCCAATGATGGGACTCAAGCACCTCATGGAGGTTTTCACTTGAGTCCTTATTTTTTTATTTCTTTTTTCTTTTTCTTCAATGAGTGGGTGAAGTGGATGTTAAGACATGCTCCACTACCATAACTATCTTCTTCAAATCTTTAATGAACTCTTGCTTGGAGAGGGGTTTCTTGTAGACTTTCAACCAGTTTCCATTGACAAGCATGGGGATGGCTTCATCATCAATGGTTTTGATCAAAACTAAACCATTGTCATTGCATTTCTCCATAGTGTAGGGTCCAAGCCATCTTATCCTTAGCTTGTCCTTGATATCTTTGTATCTTGAATCATAGAATAGTGCCCAATCTCCCTCCTGGAATTTATTCTCCTTGATATTTTTTTCATGCCATATCTTTCTCTAAAGCTGAACTACCTCTGTATGGAGAAGGGCTTGCGTTCTATGTTCATCCAATCCATTGAGCTGAAGTAATCTTTCTTTCTATGCATGGTTGAGGTGTAGGTCTAGCTGAGCTGCCATCCTTAGGGTATTGAATTCAAATTCTATTGACAACAAAACCTTCTTACCATAGACTAGCTCATAGGGTGTGAACCCTGTAGTGGTCTTCCATGTTGTGTTGTAGGCCCAAGTGGCCTCAACTAATATGCATGCCCAATCTTTTCTGCTACTACTCACTACCCTTGTCAGGATCCCTTCCAGTGCTTTGTTAGTGACCTCCACCTACCCATTGGCTTGTGGATTGTAAGGGGTTGAAGTCTTGTGCTTTATTCTATGATGTGTGAGCAGGTCTTCAATCAGATTGGAAGTAAATTGGCTACCTTGATCTGTGACCAATTCTCTTGGATACCTGAACTTGTAGAAGATGTTCTCTCTCAAAAATTCAACTAATTTTTCCTTTGTCGCTGCTTTGATTGCTTTTGTCTCTGCCCGCTTTATCAGGTAATCGGTGCACACAATGATGTATTGTTTTTACTTTGAAGGAGGGCTAATAGGCCCCACAAAGTCCATGCCCCACTTCTCAAATGGCTCAAAGGTCACTTGAGGTTGCATGGGCATCTCATCCTTTGGAGTAGGTTTCCCCATACTTTGACACCAATCACACTTGCTGGTATATCTCCTCACATCCTGATGAAGAGTGGGTCAGTAGTAGCCTACTTGCAGTATCTTGAAGGTAGTTCTTTTTGTTGCAAAATGACCTCCACAAGGCCCATCATGACAGTTCAGGAGGATGTCAAAGACTTCCTCCTCCCTAACACATCTCAAGATCTGATCTGGGCCATGTTTGAAGAGATTTCCCCCAATCTAGGTGAAAGGGGCGCTTTTCCTCATGATCTTCCTCTTCTCTTTTGAGGACAGGTGTGGTGGAAATTGTGTTGAAACCAAGTAGTTTCCTATATCAGCAAACCATGGAGAGAGTACTGAAATAGTAAACAGGTTTTCATCTAGAATTTGATCATCCACCATTCCTTCTTTATGTGCAGGCAAATTTACTCTAGACAAAAAGTCAGCAACAACATTTTCTTTACTAGGCTTATCATTAATGGTCAAATCTAACCGCTTCAGTAAAAGCAACCATCTAATAATGCGAGCATTCACATCTGGTTTGTTCATTAAATATCTAATTGTAGCATGATCAGTGTGCAAAAAGGTTTGATAGCCTATGATATAATGTTTGAATTTGTTTAAACAATGCATGATAGCTAGGAGTTCCTTCTTGGTCACTGTATAGTTTAACTCGTCCTTTGACAAGTTTTTGCTTATAAACTATATGGCATCAGGTAACTTTTCATCAATTTGTCCCAAGGTTGCTCCTATTGCTTTGTTTGAGGCATCTCTGTGAATGTGGAAAGGTAGGGCCCAATTTCGGCCTCTTAGAATTGAGGCATTCACGAGCTTGCTCTTCAAGGTATCTAGGGCTTCTTGATAGTTTTCTGACCATATAAACTCGACATCTTTACTTAAAAGGCCAAACAACGGAGAGGATAGCTTGCTGAAATATTTAATGAATCTCAAGTAATACCTAGCTAAGCCTAGGAAACTTTTGACATCTCTCACCTTTTGAGGAGGTGGGACCCTTTGGATGATGGCAATTTTGTTGGGATCCACCTACAGTCCTTGTTGAGATATTGCATGACATAGCACAGTCCCTTCAGTCATAAAAAATTCACATTTTTCTAGACTGAGGGATAGTTTCATCTCAAGACATTAGTCTAGAACCTTTTCTAGATTAAATAAGGTTTCCTGAAAGTCAGAGCCATAAGGAGTAAACTCATCCATGTATATCTCTACTACATCATGAACTAATTCAGAAAATATACTCAGTACCGCTCTTTGGAAAGTGGCGGGAGTGTTACACAACCCAAAAGGAAGGACCTGGTATGCAAAGGTACCCCAAGGGCAAGTGAAAGTGGTCTTATGTTGGTCTTCTGGGCTAATTTGAATCTGATTGTACCTGCTAAACCCATCTACGAAAGAGAAAAAAATTTTCCCTGCCAGACCATATAACACTTGATCTATGAAAGGTAAAGGAAAATGGTCCTTTTTAGTGGCTTTTTTCAATTCCTGATAGTCGACATAGATTATCCACTTACTATTTTTCATCAACACTAGCACCAAAGGAGAGGCCCATTCACTGTTAGAGATGGGATAGATGAATCCTACATCAAGCAATTTCAGTAGTTCTTCCTTAACAATATCTTTAAGTTCTAGATTCATCCTCCTCTGAGGCTACCTGACTCGCTTGCAATCCTCCTTGATGTATATATAATGAGTACATATTGAAGGGTGCACTCCCTTCATCTCCTTATAACTCTAGGCGAAGGCATCTAGGTGTTTTCTCAATAAGCTACAAAGTTCCTTCTCCTGGGAAGTGGATAGGGATGGATTGATTTTCAAGGTTATTTATGGGCCGAACTCTATATTCTTAACACAGAGAGAGGTGGAGTCAGCCGCACAAAGATCAGTTGAGGTGTTGTTTTGGGTTTGTCTTACTATGTCCTCTAATGGTGATACATTGGGAGGTGGATTCTGAATCAGATTTTCAATCATATCATCCTCATCTTGCTGTTTCCCCCCCATGGTGATTCCTAATGCACAAAGCGGTGCAAAATAAACTTCATCCTCATCTTCCTCCTCCAATCAAAGAGGTAGAGCATGTTCTAACAAGGGTTGGGTAGGAGGATATAGGATTAACTGCTTGGACATATGCCCGTTCTTTATGGTCATGTTCCCAGCTTGACAGTTGATGTAGGCATCAACGGTAGCCAACCAAGGTCTTCCCAGAATGAGAGGATACCCAGTGAGCATTGCCTTTGGCTGGAGAACTACGAAATTAGCAGGGTACTCCCAAGAATCAATGCAGACCATCACATCTTCCACAATCCCCTCAGGGGTCACAGTGGAGTGGTCTGCTAACTGTAGCATGGTTGTGGTCTTCCTCACGGAACACTGGCAGTTGAGTTTGAGAATTATGTCCTTTTTCATCACATTAATGACAGCTCCTAGATCAATCAAGGTGTGTGGGATCATGGTGCCATTGATTTTGACGTTAACTATTGGGCTTCTAGGGTCTAGATATTTTGGACAGATTACCTACCCCAACATTAGATCGGATAGTTGCCCTATGGCATTAATGGTTGGTGCATCTCTCTTGTGCCTTCTTGGATGTCTAAAGCACTTCTCTTTGATTAACCTATTGTAGATAGGCACATCTTTGATGGCTTGTAGAAGTGGTATATTCACACATAAATGTTTCATTTCCCCCAGGAGTTTAGTTTCTTCTGGGGTAGGCTAGATTGTCACAAATAGTCTCTCAGGAAAGGGTGGAATTGCTTTAGGTTCACTTTCCTCTTCCTCTTCCTCAACCTCCCTGGGTGTAGGCTAGCTATCTAGAAAAACTTTCCCAGATCATCAGTTAATTTCCTGAATCTCCACAGCATAAGTTGGGCATGATGGTTCCCCACTATACACTTGCTTAGCCTGTCTGTTGTTCAGGTTCAGATTTAGGTGGGCATGAATTTTGGGTTGATTTGGCGGAGCAGGAGGTAATAGTTGTGGTTGGATAGGTGGTGGAGGAAAAAGAGCGGGAGGAGAGTTGCATTCGAGCCTCCACCCCTAATGAGATGCATTCCACTAAGGCTACGGCTGACCATAGTATTGAATGGGTGGCTAGTTGGGCATGATATGGAGATGTGAAGGACCAAGGAGGAGGTGTGGACCAGGAAGCATGAGTAGGGGGCCCCAAGAAGGTATGGAAGTGACTTGGTTGGGGTTGTAGTATGCCTGAGATGTCCCTTGCATCCCCCACTGATATGGTCTAGGCCTGTGCAGCCTCCTTTGGTTTATGCAATAGAGTTATTTAGTGACTCCCTCATCCCCTTGATATGCAGCTTTAAGTTTGGGTAAGGAACGACACTTGTCTGTAGAATTACTTTCTTCACGGACTGAACAAAATTCTATAGAGTTCAATGAGCATTCATTCCTAGGATGCCTCTTGGTGCACCTAGGGAAAAAAATGGCCAAAGCCCTCTCTACTTCCTCTTGTTTCCTTTTGATATGCAAGGTATCCATTTGCATGGCAAGAGTCTGCAACATCTCACTCTTGAAGTCTTCCAGCATGTTTCTAATTTCTCCTTTAATGGATGAGTTAGAGGAAGAGGTATTGGCTATGGGTTGACTCCCCCTACCTTTATTTCTAGCTGCTCTAGAATGGTTTCTAAAAATAGTATTTATGTCCTCATAGGCTAGTTGGTAGATGTATCCCATAGCTAGTAGATGGAGGGTGTCTAAGATATCATCCCGGATTCCCTTGAGCAAGACTAGCTTCAGAGACTCAGGGTCAGGTGTACACTCGGCCCTTTTGTAGCTGAGCTGGAACCTCTCCTCATAGTCTTCCAAGGATTCATCACTTCCTATAGTCATTCGGAAAATTTACTCTTTAGTATCTTTTGACCTACAATAGTCTCGATACTTGTTGTTAAAGGCTTGCTGCATCTGATCCCAAGTTGTGATACTATTGCTAGGTAATCCCATGAACCATCACAATGTTGCATCCTTGAGAGTAGAAAGGCACAGTTTCAACTTTTGCTCATCTTCTGCATATTCATAGGTTCGACAGATAGCTCCAAACTCAAACAAGAAGGTGTCAAGATCTTCTGTAGTTAGACCATGGAAATGAAGGGCTTATATTCTTCATTTTGGTGTCCCCATTGGTCTCCCGAATGGGAAAGGTACCCTCTATTCTTTCTCCATTCCCTCTAGCATCCCTGTGTTCAACCATTGGCTCCAAAGGAATTTTTTCTTCTTCTTCTTCTTCTTTCCCTATAGGTTCTTCAAATATGTCTAGTTGTTCACCTAAGGGTTCTTCTCAATTGCATCCACCAAAGAAGAGAGAAGGTTGGCTGTGTGAAGTAGTGGGGGTGTTGGGCAAAAATTTCCTGAATTATCTCTTTTCCTACAAGGCATGAAAGGAAATCTTTTTGGTTGGTTTTTGTTTCTTTTTCCCCGCATTGATAGTACCTACAAAATTGGAATTGATTGAACAAAAAAATTTTCAACTAACCGAAATGAACTTGCTGAAATGAAATTTGTAGAATTGAAAAGGAAAGCAAGAAAATGTAGAACTGAAGGAAACGAAAGGACTAGTCTACTTTTGCTGGAATGAAATTTGCAGAATTGAAAAGGAAAGCAAGGAAATGAAAAACTGAAGGAAAAGAAAGGACTAGTCTACTTTTTCTGAAATAAACTATTAGCAGAATGTTGCAAGAAGAAAATAGAAGAAAGCAGTAATCACAGACTACTCTGGCGCTTCCCCGACAATAGCGCCAAAAAGTGGTGAGCACCAGTATTGCAGTAATAATGATACAACTTCGGGGTTGCCTACTTTACTCTTATCAACCTAGTAGTTCGTAACAAACCTGGAAGTGATGATGCTATATGCACAAGTACTAGTTCTTACTACAGGTTATGACTTGGTTAGCTAGCGCAAGATCACTAGGAGCTCAAGCCAAATTATATGGATTCCAGAAGAAGCTCTATATGTGATGAAGGAAATAAAAGTACAGGAGGACACAAGAAATCTACAGGAGGAAAAACAACGTTCTATAGGAGGCCTACAGGACGAGGCCAAGAGAAGTTTTGGCTATTTTGAGGGTGTGAGAGTGGGTGGAAAAGGTGGTTGAATGTTGGAATGAGGTGTTAGGGCACCTAGGGTCTACCAAGAATCATTAGGAGAGACAAAGATGATTGGATTTGCTCAAGGAGAGAGGAAGCAATTCCATGGAAAATGCAGGAAACTAAAGCAGAATTGAGGGGAGACTTGGGTGACCTGTAGGGCATGGATCAGATGGAGGATTGGATGGCTGAGAGGCTAGCCTACTGCTAGAAGATATCTACTGCATAAAAAACTGACAGTCAACCAATGAGATTAAGCAAGCAAAGAAATAAGTGTAACTAGAAAAAACAGAGTTTTTGCATCCATCTAGTCTAAACTATGATCTATGAAAGGAAATGCATGATAAATGCTGCAAGAAAGAAAATATTGAAAGAAGATTGTTGTAATTAAAGAAAGGAGCATGATGGAGAATTTCTAAAGCAAAGAAAACTGGACTATTAACCAACTAAAAATTGCAAACACTAGAAGTCCTATGAATGAGGAAAATCTATGTTTTTAGGGCAACAAGAGGGTCTTTGCCTTAGATCATGGTCCCAAAGGGAGGATGAGTGTTGGCTTATATGGTCCTAACCTAGATTCAAAAGAATTATTTATCCAAGAAAATCCCGTAGCTACCAGCCCTTTCGGCAACATTCCGTAGAGCACGGACTGAGGTCTCACCCGAGGTAGCATGGGAGGGTGTTGGAACCAAGTTTCTGCACCCTTGGGATGTCTGGATGTGGTTTGGAGGTATCGCATGCCGCTTTGCAACCTCACGCTGCTCTATATTTGCATAGATCTAGATCCATAATGATTTTAACTTTCTAAGATCACACTGTTTATAGATCTAATCTATCTGATGTAGTATTGTAACTCATATCTACTTAGAAGGGTCTTTAAGAAAACATTTAGCAGATTTAACCAATTCACGTACTTAGAATAAACTTATATTAGCATATATCTATAACATAAGCATATGTGCATAGATTAAACAGTTATGTCAAGCATTCATGCAGTCAGATTCGCGATAACTCAGATTGTAACACGGAATTTGCAGAAGAAACTTCTCTTTATTTCCACTTATCACCAATACATCCAGATCTGCCCTACGCACTCAGCTGCAAGGGTCCACACACACAGTTGCAGACTCTTCCATGCCTCTGTGGACACAGCTACAGAGCCTCTATCTACTACCCAGACCACTGACTCAGACTTACAAATGCTTTCAGAGTGGTTCCCTAAAAAACCCATTACATTTAAGATCCAAGATCATACCCAAAAGAATTTCCTTTTCCTCATAGAGCTGTGCTCTATTTATACCTTCCTATGGTCTGTGGACCGAATTACTTCCTATTATTGTATATTATTTCTTGGGCAAACAACCCTTTTGCTCGACCTTTTACATTTTGCGCTCCGCATATTTCAGAGGTTTACAATATTTTCATCCTACGTTCTAGGCTATCAGACCCAGAACTGTTATGTGGGACCTCCGCTACCCAATAGTCCCCCAACACAATCCTCGTGACTCATCCCGAGTCACTCGTTGGTGCGGCGAGATGCACTGTTGTGGCTTTGCGATTCACCTGCCTTTGAGTGACGCTCGTCGTCCTACTGCTTCTTTGTTGTCTCCTACAATGCTTTGTCTGTCTTTTGCTTCATTGTTTCTACCAATTCATGCGACCGATACTGCTCATTCTGCTATGCTCGGTTAACACAGAACACCCCTTCCTAGGATTTTAGCTCTAGCGGGGGAGCTGCTGATGGGACCTCCTTGTAATGTCATAGCCATTTCTAGCCTTCATATCTGCTCTTTGCACTATCTGTGGCAGCTTGTGTTGCAATTTTGCAAGACCTATGCTGGTGTCCCTAAGATCTCAATCCTCAAGGTCCTTTAGAGATGACTTATTAACTTCATTTCTACCAGTGGTCTCCGTCTTTTCATCCTTTCTCAATATTGTTGTAGTTTTCCAGCCTACCCCTTGGTGGGGCGATGGCATCCGGACCAATTCTGCTTCGTGTCTCCTCTTTTCCGGTACATCCCCTATTGTTGATGTTGCAGGCTACGGGACGCCCATAGCTATCAACACCATGCTCCTTAGAGAGTCCCTGCATTTTACACTAGACACTCCTTAGGAAGATCTTGGTCCCAACAATGGAACCATTTGTTTGCTTATATGGGCCTGACCTAGGTTCGGAAGAATTATTTAGCCAAGCAAATCCCACAGCTACTAGCCCTTCCTGCAATAGTCCGTAGAGCGCAGACTGAGGTCTCACCCGAGGTAGCAGGGGAGGGTGCTAGAACCAGGTTCGCCATGCAGGAGAACTATAAGCGTGAGACTACTAGGATGAGATTATTTTTCATGGAGAGTCATGGTCTTGCATAATTTTAATCCTCCTTTCTTACATGCGTTCCACCACTAGTTGTGGCACTAACTTCTTGTTTTGACCATGATGAGGAAACATAGGTGTAGTAGGGGAGGAGTTAGTTACTATGAGGCTAGAGGAGGATTGTGATCATGGTTCAAATTTGAGTATCCATCCATGTAATTCAGAGCTCAAATTTCCTTAGAAATTAAACAAGAGATCCATGAGGTAAAATGTGAAGGCGCTAAGGAGAGAGCGTTGTTCTGATTCAAAGATTTTTGCAAAGGTTTCAACTTGGGTGCCAAGCATAAATCACACCAGAGGAATAAAAAAATAACTTCTACACACCATTTATCTTTACTAGGAATGAAATACACTAGTAAAAAGTTGCTCCTAGATTGTAATGATGTCAAAGACGAGATGATACTCATGTTGGATGAGATGCAAATTCAAACAAAACATTTGGCCAATATGGTGGAGATTCTTGAAGCACCTAGTATCACCTCCTCATGCATGAAATTAATTTAGTAGTCTGAATCAATTGCATCTTTAAGGGGTCAAGTGGAAGTATAACTCGGTATGGATTGTTGTGATGGAGCTCAAGCTACAAGATATCAAAAGTAGATAGTGATGCTAATGATGAATTTACTAGACATAGATCAAGACAAGTACTCATTAAGAGAGGGCATTGTATATATTAAATCCTACTTGTATTGTATGTATTGTGTGATACTCATCATCATATAATTATTCCTAATTAATTGTATTTAGATCCTAATTGTAGGCGTATTTGGGATATTATCTTAACTAACTAGTCTTGATTTAATGTATAATAAATTGCATTCTTATTATTAGAGTTCTAATGCATTCTTCTAGAAAGTGTTTCTTTCCAATAAGTGCAAATTATAACCACATAGGAGTCATTATTATTCTAGTTGTAATTGATTGTTGTAATTATCTATTGTACATATCCCCTTAATATGAATATGGGATTTCATCATGTGTTTGGAAATGTATTAGATATAATAAATCTCTACTCGAAAGAGTTTGGTTTCTTTGTGGTATTCTTGAGTGTCGTTTAATTAATTTTAACATCAAAAATAGAAAACATAGTTCCAAATTATGTGTTTCTTTGCATCCAATCCATAAATCAAATATACATGTAGTAATGTTTTTTCTTGCATCGAATTTGTAGATCGTGAGTATATTTACTATTTTTGTTTATGTATATTGTTAGTTATTAAAATTGTTATCATTCATGTCAACGACTAGTCATTGATGCAATGTATACAAGTTTAGGGGGAGTTTTTTGATGATTATAGCCTATATTTCAAGGAATTTTGTCTACAAGTAATGTGTTCAAAAGCAAATATAAATTGGTCAACTAGATAGCCCTTTAAAATACATTTCCAATGGTATATGGGACTTTGAAAAATTGCCAAGGGATTGTAAATTATGACACTTTGAATATTGGCAAGGTTCAAGGGGAAAATGGTTCCACACATGCTAATAGAAGGCACAAACAAGCTTTTTCTCATCAGTTAAACTGAAATTAATTGAGCATTCCATAACTCTAGGATGAGATGATTTATCATGGAGATTCATGGTCTTGCAATTGACAAAACCCACAGAATGGGAACTTTCCCATCAATTGATGACCATCGTGCCATGAACATTTTGGATGAAGCACTGGCCAAGGACTTGGACGTGTGATTAGGATCCATTGTCAAAGAAAATGAATTGGACATGTGATTAGCCCCCAACACAAAAGACAAGGACTTGGACGTGTGATTAGCCCCTAGGATGTTAAAACTCACAAATCCTGGACTTGGACATGGGATTAGCCCCCAACATAAAAGGCAAGGTCATGGCCCCTTGTTTTATTATAGAAGAGTTGAAACATAGGTGCTATTTGATGCATCTGATGGTATGGGCATCTGGCAAAGCCATGACACAAAAAAAGCCATGAGCTATGTATTTAAAGCACTTAGTTCCTATTTTTGTCCTGCGGGCATATGGAGTAGGAAGTAAAATAATAAAGCTGTATCCAAATTTATAATCTTAGTGCTTGCAGAGTTAAGGCATTGGACATAGCTTATGGCTCTGAGGAAAATGACATTGCCTTGGTGCAAAAAAAAGAATTTTAGTGTTTTGGGTGTTGATTGAAATTGGTGTTCTAGGGAAAATTTAAAATAAATTGATAAACCTCGATTAAAACAACATATATAGAAAGAATGAAGCATCATTCTAGTTGAATTAAACTAAAAATAAGTCTCGATGTTAAAATAGAAGTGAAAAATCAGTTCAAACTAAGGAAAAGAGAATCAAAACAACAATATGAACAACAATTACATCAAGAACATAACTGAAGTAAAGATGCTTGTTAAACCCAAAGTTAACAAATTAGCTAAATATAAAAGTTCTTCTAAATCTATATAAACAACAAAAAACATTACAAATATTGTGTTCAAGTTATCTGAGAATTTTGGAGTTGGAGAGAGAGAAACAAATGGGTGTTTGAATGAGCAAGAAAGAACATTTATCTATGAATTTCAGAGAAGCCATTATGATATGAGTTTGAAAATGATATGAAAGAATAATATGAAGGGATGTGCAGGTAGGTGCTTGCATAACAGGGAGTTAGAGCTTCCTTTCAGTTGGTTCTCATAAATAAGGATTTGGTGCTTCCTTTAGATTGGTTCTTGAGAAATCTATAAGTTGGTGCCTAGAAAGAGAAAGAAGGTTGAATCCTTGTATAGGTTGTATCCTACACAAAAATTGATCTAATTTGAAGATGAAGTTTCATTTTGCATCTTAATGAGAAAGAATTTGTGGTTTTCCCAATTGGGTTTCCACATTAATATCTTATGCCTAGATTTTATGAGATTGGTGTGTTGTTGTTTATTACTCTATTGCTAAGTATTTTTACTTTGAGTAAGGAATTTTTTAAATTGTTAAAATATTGATTCACCCCCCAGTATTTTCTTGGTTTCTAACAATTGGTATCAGAGCCAAGTTCCTTCAGGATCAGCGTAATAACTAGAAGGAAGATCATGGATAATGTCTAACTAGGATGGACGACACACCAACAAGGCTCCTATGTTCACTGGAACATAGTATACATTTTGGAAGGTAATAATGAAGTCTGAATTACAATATCTTAGTGTAGATGTCTGGGACATTGTACAAGATGAATATGGAAAGCCTCCAGTCATGCTTACTAGAGACGATAAGTTGGAGTTCACATATAGTGATAAAGAAATGAATACAGTCCTTGCTTAATTGCCTAAATTAAAATTGGTCAAAGTTACAAATTGCACCACTACAAAGGAAACATGGGAAAAAATGAGTAGTCGTTATGAAGGGAACATTAAGGTGAATAAGATCAAACTATAAGGCTTCAAAATGTAGTTTGGATCCCTAATGGTGCATGGGGATGAGGAAATATCCAAGTTTTTCCTTCGAGTAAATGAAGTAGTCAATATAAAAAGAGGACTAGATGAAAAAATAGTTGAGCTAGATGTAGTTCAAAAAGTGTTAAGGTCACTACTTGAAAGATTTAATCCCAATGTGTCAAATATTGAGGAAATGGCAAATCTCAATACTTTAATGCTAGATCAATTGCTTGGAAAATTGAATTCCTATGAAATGATGATTGCAAAAGGAATAACTACAACAAGAGAGGAAGCCTTCAAAGTAGACAAGAAGCCCAAAGAAGATCAAGATGACTCATGTCGTGAATCAAATGAAGATGAGGAAATATTTAAAAAAATGAAGAGAGGATAATATAAATATAATGGTAAATCACATTTTAAGTGTTTCAATTGTGGTAAATTAGGTCATTATACTTATAAGTGTCCACAAACGAAAAACAAAAATGAACATGAACAAAGGGATAAGTATAGAAAGGTAAAGAAGGAGAATGATATCAAAAAGATAAATTTATGTTCTCAAGCTAATAACAATTCCTTAGGATATGAAGATGTTCAATCCTTTGTCGAGGACAGAGCTAAATGAAGTACAAAGGAGTTCGTGCTCATGGATTTAGACACTCTAGAAAGAGATCATCAAGATTCTGATGTAGAAGTGGCCGAAGTAGACTTGGAAAATGAATAGATTAGTGCTTTAGAAGAAATTCAAAGGTTAAGGAAGAAGAATAAGATGCAAAAGGAGATGCTAGAAAACATAGAAAAATAAAAAGGCAACACTAAAACTTTGACAATTATTCTTATGAAAATTGAGGAAGCAAATAAAATTGAAGATACTTTGTTGGAGCAGCTAAAAGAAAAATATAAGGCATGTGAAAATCTTGAGGTGGAGGTTGTCAACCTTAGAAAGAGTTAGAAAATACTAAGGCATGACTTAGTTTAAATTAGAAATTTAACAAAGGGACTAGTAAAGAATGGAATATCAAATGTTCAAAGATACCTTCATATCAATAGTGGTTTGGGCTATGAAGGAGAGTCAAGTTCAACAACACTTAAAGAAAAGGAACCCATGAGCATTGTTGAAGCAATCAAAGGAAAAAATTGTGGTACAAATAAAAAGTCTAACCACTAACAATAGGACAAACAAAGCATAAAGATAAACATAAGTAAAAATATGAATCGACTGCAACAATTTATTACGAGAAATAACCATAGGGTTTAGAAAAGAATGGTGTGCCTCCAAGGAGAACACAACAAAAATACAATAGGGAAATTACTTCCAAGTATGGAAATATATTTTTCTTGTTTATTTATTTACATGCACGACCTATGGACATAAATCTATAGGTTGTAGAGTAAATTTAAGACAGAGTTAAATCAGAAAAAAAAAAAAATAATAATAAATAATAATAATAATAATAATATAATATATATATATATTATTATATATATTCTATTAGTCAAATAATATATCTACCAGAATAAAGTGAAATACACCTAGGAACAAGATTTTTTTTCTCCTTCTATTGAAATGTTGAAATTCTATAACTATCATAATTATAAGCATAAGGTAGATTAATGTAGAATTAAAATATTTAAACCATACCCTAATAACAAGAAAGAAAGAAAAAAATCCAAAGTATGGCAAAAAAAAGTAAGAAAGAAGTGAAAAATGTGGCATTGTGTTGTATGCACAAAATCATGCCAACCATTAGTATGTAGATAGTGGGTGCTCAAAACATATGACAGGTGATAAAAATACATTCCTATCATTAAAAGAACACAACAAAGGAAACGTCACATTTGGAAATGATGCTACAAGTAAATCATGGGTAAAGGCATTATAAATTTGGTAAATGGAAGGGGTAAAGCAAAAAATGTTGTATTTGTTGAAAGCTTGAAACAAATTTTTTTCAGTGTGTGTTAGATGTTTGATCAAGGATATGATGTTATTTTTCATTTTAAAGGCTATGAAATTAAATTAGCAAACACAAGTGAAGTGGTAACTGAAGCTGGTATAACATAAAACAATGATAATGTTCTATATGAAAATAATGAGCAATTTTGTTTGAGTAATTTGATGAGAGTTGGTTATGGCATAGAATATTGAGCCATTTGAATATCAATCATATAGTAAATATTAGTAAAAATACTTTTGCAAGGGACTTGCCAAAAGATTCCCAACTAGAAAGTACAATTTGTAAGTCATGTTAGATTGGGAAACAAATTCGTTTACCTTTCAAAGCTAAATAAAAATCATCCACCAAGACATTATAGTTGGCTAATATGGACTTATGTGGTACTTCAAGAATTCATACACCAAATGGTAAGCTATATTTTATGCTAATTATTGATTATTATAATATACTAATTTGGGTTGCATTTTTTAGGGAAAAGTCAGAAGATTTTGAGAAGTTTAAAGTCTTTAAAGCTATGGCTGAAAATGAAATTGATTGCAAATTAAAGTCTATAAGATATGATAATGGTGGAGATTTTACCTTTAAATAATTTGATGAATATTGTAAGGAGCATGGCATAAAAAGGAAATTCACCATTACAGAAACTCCGCGACAAAACAATGTAGTTTGAAGGGCTAATAGGTCAATACAATAGTTGGAAAGAGTAACGATGGATGAGATAAATATACCACAAAGGTTTTGGGTTGAAGATATTCATACAACAATAGTTATCTTGAATAAATCCCACTTCATACCAAATAGTGGCAAAAGCCCCTATGGACTGTGGTATGGAAGCAAACAATAGTCAATGACTTCAAAGTCTTCGGTAGCAAGTGCTACATCAAAAATAATTATGAGGAGATTGGTAAGTTTAATTCCAAAGAAAATGAATGTATATTTATTTGGTATTCACATAACAACAAGTATTATAGATGTTATATTAAAGCCTCAACAAAAATATTGATAGAATTGATGTCAAAGTGGATAAGTTTACTCCTCTCAAAGACAAGCAATCGACAAATATCATCTCAATGTAACTCGCCAACCATGAAGATGATTTTGAATAGTTTGAGGAAGAAGTCAATAAATATGTATAAAATCTCCAACCAAAGACTCCTTAAGGTATGTTCAAAAGCATCATCCTTCTAACCAAATTGTAGGTGATATGAATGTCAGAATTCAAACAAGAAGAAGGGTGATGAATCCCCCTGATTAAGAACATATTGGTATGTTCTCCATGATTGAACCAAACTATTTTTCTCAAGTCAGGTAGGATTAAACCTAGATAAAGGATATGAATGAATAACTACCTCAAATTAAGAAGAATCAGACTTGGGAATTGGTACCAAGACTAGCAGAAAAAAAATGTCATTGGTACGAAATGGGTCTTTAGGAGTAAAGTAAATGAATATGGATAAGTGATGAGGATTAAGGTCAGATTAGTATGAAAAGGTTATGCTCAAGTTGAAGAATTATATTTTGATGAAATTTTTTCTCTTATATCCAGATTAGAGGCTATCAGAATGCTTTTAGCTTTTACTAGTCGCAAAAAGTTCAAGATATATCATATGGATGTAAATTCAACCAATGGTGAGGTTGAATAAGAGGTTTACATTGAGAAACCTGAAGGTTTTCAACTGTCTAAAAATCCTGCTCATGTATATAAGTTGAAAAAGGAATTGTATGGTCTTAAAAAATCACCTAGGACATGGTATTCTAGATTAGACAAATATATGTTACAATGTGGGTTCAAAAGAGAGTAGTAGACAACAACTTATATCTCAAATCCAAAAATGGAAATATTTTGATTATTGTTGTTTATGTTGATGGTATTACTTTTTGTATTGATGCAGAAGAACTTTGCCAAATTTTATAGTGTATATGAAGGATGAATTTGAAATTTCCATGCTTGGATGAATTTCATACTTCCTTGGTTTAAATGTCATACAATTAGCACAAGAAATATTCATATCTGAAGGTAAGTACCTAAAAGAATTACTAAAGAAATTTGGAATGGAAGAATGGTCACTTGTTAGTACTCCCATGGTCATAGGATGCAAGATCAATAAAGATCTTGAGTGACTTGAGGTAGATCAGATAAGGTATAGGTAAATAATTGGTAGCTTCATATATTTAGAAACTATAATACCAAATATTATGCAGGTTATTGGTGTTGTTGGAAGATTTAAATCATCCCACAAACAAAGTTATCTCCTAGCAGCCGAAATAATTCTCAGATAATTGAGAGCTACTATGGATTATAAGCTACAATATCCACGAGGTAAAATATTCTTACTAATTTCATATACAAAGGTTGATTTTGTAGAAAATATAGATGATAGGAAAATCACAAGTGGAGGTGCTTTATTTCTAGGAGAGTGTCTACTGGCTTGGTTGAGAAAGAAGCATACATCAATCTCTCTCTCTACGACTGAGATAGAATATATTGTAGCAAAATCTAGCTAACTCAAATTTTGTGGATGAAACAAGACTTATAGGATATGAAGGTAGATTATGAATAATCTATTTCCATTATCTTTCATAACATAAGTGTTATCAACATATGTAAGAATCTTGTTCTACATTCAAATACCAAACATATTCCCATAGAGTACCACTTTCTTAGAGAACGAATTGTAATTAGTAGGTGAAACTAGAGTATATTCCAACAAAGGAGAAGATGTTGATGTCTTCACCAAGCCCTTGCAAGAGAACCATTTGAGTTTTTAAGGTAGAGGTTGGGATTCATTTCTCTCTCCTATCTCAACTAGGTCTTCTACACAAGTAAAATAAGGAAGTTGCCCAAATCAATACAAGGATAAATGAAAAAAAAAGATCAACACAAGGGGTTTTGAAAGTTCCATAAAAATATAATAATCATAGGGAGATATTAATTGCAAGGGAAGTATCTAAAATCTTTTCCATTGATGTCACAAGGGGAGAATAAGAAAACATTGCATAAGAAAATAATTTCATGAGAAAATATTGGCATAATGAGATGGTTTGTGGTTCTTTTCTTGATAGGGGAATGGATGCAATTGGATTCTCAAAATAAAAGGGGGAGAATCAAAAAATCGGTAACCAAAGAAAATGAGTAACCAAGGTGGGGTTTATTTCCAAGTGATAGAGTGGCCACTAATGAATCTTCCCTGTTTGACATCAATGATTTAGTGGTGTTTCCATCAATGCCAAAGGGGAATATTTTTTAATCAAGGTGTTGTTCTTGATGTGACCATATAGTAATTGATGTCAAGTATACAAGTTTAGGGGGAGTTTGTTGAGATTTTGTTGATGATTATAACATAACTTTCAAGGAATTCTTACTATAGGTAAATTGTTCAAAAGAAAATGCAAAATTTTTAGCTTGATAACCATCTAAAATAACTTTCTAGTGGTATATGGTACTCTGAAAAATCCCAAGGGATTAGAATTTATGGCACTTTGAAGATTAGTAGGGATCCAAAGGAACATGGTTCCATAAGGGCTAACAGGAGTGAATGGGGTTTTTCTTGTAAGTTAAAATGAAAATTCATAGCATGTTGTGGAACTCTAGGATGGGAGGATTTTTCATGGACAACCATAGTCTTGCAATTGAAAGAACCTATGGAACAAGAACTTTCCCATCAATTGATGACCATTGTGCCTCATAGATTTGGATGAAGCAGTCAATGAGGATTAGGTGTGGCGCTAGATGGAAAGAGTGAAATGCAGAAATTATCCAAAAAAACACTGGTAATTAACGTGAATTTGGTGCCTGGGTGAAAATTTTAACAAAGGAAAAAAGTGAAAAACCAAGGACCTTGTGCCTTTCCTCTATACTAGGAAGATGTGAAGGAAGAGACACATGGAAATATGTGATTGGTAGAAGCAGGTGAGTTTTCACACAGGTGGAAGTGATTTTTTCACAAAGGTGACATGACATGACTCTGGTATCACATATGGAAAGCTGATTTGGCATTTTTATTATTCCTAGTATCCCTTTGTGAAGTGACATGAGGCACAACTCACAAGATGACACATGGCAGTGTGATGATGTAGCATGACACACCATTGAGTTGTGGAAGTAAAAAGGTTTTTAGAGGTTCAACATGGTGGTTGTGGCATGGTTTCTAGAGTTTTAGGACAAAGATATGTCTATTACTAGACATGGACATTCAAGTCTTCTTGCAGGAGGTTTAGCAGCGGCACACTTTCGTGATATGTATACTCGAGAGATAGAGAAATCTCCATTAGACAACATGAATATTCATGTCCCCCATGGAAGTTCTAGAATATGTATAGATGAGGGGCACATCATAATATATAGAGAGCTAAAGGAAAACATTCATAACACAAGCATATAATGTGAATATAAGCCGTGGGCCACTTTTTGATTAATGGAGAAAAATGCCACAAAAAACAAGTTCGAGAATCCTTTCCATACTAGAGATAGGTGGAAAAGAGTGATGTTGTGGTACACTAACAAAGTGATACATGGCAAACAAAAATGACATTTTTGGGTGCCCAAGTGGGCTAAATACATATAACACATGGCACCATTAACAAATTGACATGTGGCAATGTTGACATCAGTTACTAATGTGGTGACACATTGGAATTTGTTCTGAGGGGTCATGTTTTGAATTTTTTTTCTATGTGAATGATTTTTCAAAATTGGGTGATGGAAGGCGCTAGAAATAATATTGACAGGGGGGGTGAATCAGTATTATCTGGTCAATTATTTTCTTTTTCAAACCCAGAACATATACACTACTTTAGTTAGAGAAAACCCGTATATATGCAACTACAGATAAGGAAACCCGCGTATACCATACAGACTTATAATTTAAAATATTCTATAGATGTTGAACAATAAACTATGCATCAGGATCATATAAATAGTAACCAAGAACAGAAAAATAGAGCAGAAGACAATCACACACAAGAACACAAGATATAAGGTGGAAACCCAATGTGGGTGAAAACCACATGCTGCAATATGTCTCTATATTTTCAATTAGAAACTTCTTTTTACAATGATTTTGTACCGGTGCAGTCCTTTACCAGTACGCAGGCTGCTACCTGCAGAGAGCTACAACCCTCTCTCGTTTTCGAGTTGCTCCTGGAAGGGAGCTACAACCCCCTTAGTTCTTGTACTAGTTGAGATACTAGTACGCAGGCTGCTACCTGCAGAAGACTACAACCTTCTCTTCCTTCCAGGGACCA
>APFE031666734.1:135338-166475 GCA_000404065.3 Pinus taeda
TATTGTAGAAACTTTTGATTCAAACTTAGAAGACAAAGATCTCAGAACCTTTTCAACCACAACAACCTCTTTTATTTCTTCACCCAAAATTTTCATACAATTAACAATCTCATCTATCCGTAGGAAATAGTTAGCCACACTTTCATCATTGTACATTCAGAGATTTTCATATTGAATTCTGAGGATTTGAAGTTTTGCTCCTTTTACCTATTCATCTCCTTCATAGCTCAGAACGGTCTTGTCCCATATTTCTTTTGCGCTTTTATACTGCATAACGTTGACGAATTCTGATTGAGGTAGACATCCTAATAGAGTATTGACAGCCTTTGCATTAGTTTCAAACTGCTTCTTCTTAGCCAGATCTGTAGGAGTTGTTGATGGAAAAGTGTACCCTGTATCTATGATATCCTAGACTTCTGTACCAAGAGATTGAATATAGGTTGTAACTCTTACTTTCCAATAGACGAAGTTGGTCCCATCAAAAATTGGTGGCCCGATTGATGCTTCTCTCTCGTAGTTGCTCATGATGATAGATCTTCCTTCAAGTGATCAAGCTTCTTCTGAAGGACCCGCTCTGATACCAATTGTTGGAAATAATACTGAGAGGGGGGGTGAATCATTAGTATTTGGTCAATTATTTTCTTTTTCAAACCCAGAACATATACGCTACTTCAGTTAGAGAAAACCACGTATATATGCAACTACAGATAAGGAAACCCGCGTATACCATATAGACTTATAATTTAAAATATTCTATATATGTTGAACAATAATCTGTGCATCAGGATCATATAAACAGTAACCAGGAATAGAAAAATAGAGAAGAAGACAATCACACACAAGAATACAAGATATAATGTGGAAACCCAATGTGGGTGAAAACCACCTGCTGCAATATGTCTCTATATTTTCAATTAGAAACTTCGTTTTACAATGATTTTGTACTGGTGCATTCCTTTACCAGTACGCAGGCTGCTACCTGCAGAGAGCTACAACCCTCTCTCGTTTTCCAGCTTCTCTTGGAAGGGAGCTACAACCCCCTTAGTTCTTGTACTAGTTGAGATACTGGTACGCAGGTTGCTACCTGCAGAAGACTACAACCTTCTCTCTCTTCGAGGGACCACTTTTCATAAATTTTCAGACTGGATCCACAAATAACATCAATCAAACATAAAAAATTTATGCATCAACCAATCACCTTTTCACCAATCAAAACTGAATCAAAATAAACACTTCTCTGACAACTGTACCTAAATCATAATAATAGTAATCACACCCCACTTCTGAACCCAAAACACTATAGCAATAAACAAAAGCAGCTAGAACATAAATCAAGAGATGTACGCGACTTCACTATTCAGAAACCTGCGTGCATACGCTTCTGTGTCAATACCAACCTGCGTATACGCGACTTTCCCTTACAAGAACAGCATGTATACGCGCCTTCACTTCACTGAACCACTATTCCAGCCTTAAGATTTTGACCCATCAATAGAACTTATCCTTCTCCTTGCGCTCAGGTTCCTTCTTCATTCAGATCCAGATTTGCACCATAACCCAATCACAGTATTTTAGATCTAGCACTTTATTAGATATTCAATAATTCAGAAGATGCCTTGCCAAATGATCTCCTTCCTCTTTTATAGCCTTAGGCCTTTCACAATACCACAGAACAAAAACCATAACAATTCAATACCATGGACCCAATACTTGGGATCAACACTTATGACGAGATACCATGGCCCAAAACCATAGGTTCAATACCAAGGACTAAATACCATAGACCAAAACCATAGGATCAAAAACTATTGGACTAATACGATGAACCAACCATAAGATTTCCCATGTGCGTGCACTTTTCTCTACATGAAAGTGCGTGAACTTTTCTCTGCATGAAAGTGCGTGAGCTTTTCTCTGCATGAAAGGAACTTTTCTCTTCATGAAAGTGCATGAACTTTTCTCTTCATGAAAGGAACTTTTCTCTACATGAAAGTGCGTGAATTTTTCTCTACGTGAAAGTGCGTGATCCAGAAAATAACTTTGTTGCACTATAATTTATTCTCTCCATGAAAGTGCGTGAACTTTTCTCTGCATGAAAGGAACCTTTCTCTACATGAAAGTGCATGAACGTTTCTCTGTGTGAAAGTGCGTGAACCAGAAAATAACTTTGCTGCACTATAATTTATCATCTGAGATGAGTGGGTTGCCATCAAGTACAACATATGTATCATAATTCCAATAGAAGGATAGTGGACATGTTAATGAAGTGGCATATTGAGACATCCAAAGGTTCGATCCATTTGGAACTTTGAAAAGTTCAAAACATTAAAAATCATGCATCCCAAACTTGGATGTGTTATTAGCCCTAGTTACAAAATATAGGGCCACAACCCCTAGTTCTACCACAAAAGATCTGAAACAAAGGTGCTATTTGGGGCATCTGGTTGTCCAAGAATCTAACATAGTCGTGACATAATGAAGGCCCTAGACTCTAGATTTAAAGTACTTAGCCCACAGTTTCGACATATGGGCATATGGAGTAGGGATCCAACTGATGAATCTAAATCCAAATTATAAATTAGGCACTTGAAACATTACGACATTAGATTGGGCCATCAGTTCCAAGGAAAAGGACCTGTCCTTAGTGCTATAATGGTAATTT
Organism: Pinus taeda; assembly: GCA_000404065.3. Classification (NCBI taxonomy): domain Eukaryota; kingdom Viridiplantae; phylum Streptophyta; class Pinopsida; order Pinales; family Pinaceae; genus Pinus; species Pinus taeda. The sequence goes on from APFE031666734.1 coordinate 138,001, forward strand.
GGCATTCAATATTTTGATTAAAAGTAATGTTCCATTGCCAAATTTAAATAAGACTAATAGACTTCGATAAGAAAAATGTATCTAAAAAAGAGTGAAGGATCAACCTAACTAATATAAACTAAAAATAATTCTTGGTGTTGAAATAGAAGTGAACATTAGTTCAAAATGAGGAAAAGAGAATCAAAACAATATTATGAACAATAACTACATCAAGAATGTAGCGGAAGTAAAACTTACTGTTAAACCCTAAATTAAAAAATTAGTTGAATATATAAGTTGTTCTAAATCTATATAAATAACAACATTACAAAGATTGTGTTCAAGTTATCTAGGAATTTTGGAGCTGGAGTGAGAGTAACGAATGGATGTTTGAATGAGAAGAAAAGAGAATTGATCTATGAATGTATGACAAAGAACCCTTTATGATATGAGTTTGAATATTACAAGAGAGAAAGATCTAAAGGGTTGTGCATGTAGGTTCTTGCACAATAGGGAGTTGGAGCTTTCTTTTAGTTGGTGCTGATAAATAGGGAGTTGGTTTTTCTTTTAGGTTGGTGCCTAACAAATCAATAAGTTTGTGCTTATAGAGAGAAATAAGGTTGAAGCCTTATGTAGGTTGTAGCCTACATAAAACTTGATGTAATTTGAAGTTGAGATTTATTTGCAACATAATAAAACAAAAATGTGGCTTTCCTAGTTGGGTTTCCACATTAATATCTTGTGTCTAAATTTTATGAGATTGGTGTGTTATTGTTTATTACTATGTTGCTAAGTACTTTTACTTTAAGGAGTTTTTTAAATTGTTAAAATTGTGATTCACCCCCCCTCTCAGTATTTCCTAGTTTCTAACAAAAATGTTTACATGGTAATCATATTAACTTATAAGTCTTAAGGTCATTTATCATGTCACAAATTCAACTTTTTCTCCGTAAAATTTTATAGAGAAATGTAAGGGATGATTTGTGACAACATTTTTTTCTACCCCTCTTATAAATGTCACTATGAATTGTAATTCATGCAGATAATGTGGAAATGTAAACATTGACTAGGCTGGAGGAGTGGGCAAATATTCAGAGGTTTGAGGAGGAGGATTGGGTTTTAAATGCAAGCCACTACGTTTATTTTATAACATATCTCCCTGATGAATTTATGGCCTTGCTAGTGCAAACATTGAAGGAGAGTATGGGTTGCCTAGGTAAAGTATGATCCATACAGTTTTTGTCCTCATGGGCCATCTTGTGTAAGTGAACACACAATGGATAGTATATGGGGAGACAATATGCAAGCATGTGGAGAGAAACAAACGACATCGCGGTGATGGGAAGAGGGATACAAACAAAATCATGGTATGCATAAAGGGATAATGAGTGGAACACATTTGGAAATGTGGATAGATAACACGATATCAAAGTGAGAGTACTCACTAAAGAAAAGGTAGGGAAGCATAGTGTGTGAACAGGCTTGGAAGCACACTGAGGACCATGATGTAAAGAGAAAATTATTGTAACCACCCCTCCCACATTTAGCTAGTTTCACATGTCTGCTAGGGTAAGCATGAGAAAAAGAGCTTATATGACATGACCTAACCTCCTAGGTCCCATTAAGGAACTGGGGCTGACAACTGTCGACAAACTAACCTTCCACAACATCCTACAGGTGCTACACGACACTCAAGGGTTGAGAAACCATCCTAGGTTGCGGAAACCTGACTTGGACCCTTACTTATCTTCCTTGTTCCCTCATCCACACCCACAACAAGGCCTCCACGCAGTTGGAAACCTCCAACCACATGCACAAGGTTGCATCCATATGGTTGCAACCAAAAATTTCCAGTTAGGAGTATGCGGTTCCAAATTTTGGTCCTAAATTCTAAGTCAACCTCTAGACCACTGTAAAAAACTTCCTGTAACTTATTAGATTTCTAAATGGCATCAAAACAATCCTAGACATACAAATTTGAGTCAAATACTTGACCTAACTAGACCTAACTAGGCCTAACCATGGCATTCATTTCATCAAACATATTGAGAACATGTAACCTATAGGTCATGAATTCATATCTGAACATAGAGGTATGATACTTATCTCAGAATCATCAAGAAGGTCTATTTTCCTCTCGTAATATCTGCAATAACATTTTTTAACTCATGCCTTCATGAACTATTCATCCAAAAATAAAACATATCAAGAGCCATAGCTAGAACCTATTATGAAACTAGTCTTATAACCAGCATATAACAGAAATAATAACCATCAAAAACCATAGTAAAAGGTAAAAAGACTCCTGAAATATGAGGGGAGAAGAGCTCCTCTTAACATATGAAAAATATAACTAAGTTAGGGACTTCCATGTACCACCCAACCATAGATTGAGTTGAACCAAATATTTTTGTCATCCAACCACCCATGTGACATATTCTAAGCATGAATGTGGGACTCAAGAAAAAACAACCAGGGCTTCCTAGAGATTACACCACCTCCACCCTCAAGCTTTATTGCAATCCCTTCAAAACTTATCAAGGGATTCTAGGCCCAAAACAAGCACCTAAACATCTAGGCTTTATTGTAATCCCAACAAACTACTTAAGGGATCACTAGGCTCCAAAAAATAACATAAACCACCAGTCTTTACCGCAATCCTGCCAAAACCGATCAAGGAATCACTAGGCCCTAAACAAGTTTGGATGCCTCATAATTTCTTCACCAATACCTTGAGGAATTTTCATGTCTCCACCCTCGGGCTTTAACTGCAATCTCACCAAAGTAGTTCAAGGGATCACTAGTCTGTTGGGAATTTTCTTGATATCACCTCACCTAGTTCCAAAACCATTTGGAAATCCAAAGCTCAACTGAATGAGAGAACCCCATCACACCATGGCTATCTAGAAATGCCAAGGAAATATTGAAGCCACTGTCACCCCTAGAAAATCCCATGCCAATGACAACAAAAGAACCTAATACACACAATGTGCATGTACCATGCATTCACAAATCATCTAGGAAATCACACATGCAATCTATTACTTGCAAGTATTCATGTTGTAGCTATTTGATCCAAATTTTCCTTGCTTGTCCATTGCTTCCTTGTCCTTCCTTTTCATTCTTTTTCTTTCTTTCCTCAATGCTAGAGTGCTCCAGGAATTCTCTAAGTGTGTGGGAGTATGAGAGAGAGCTCTAAAACTAAATTGACAAAATTATAACCATCCAAAAGCTGTAAAATGATCCTCAAAATCCTTTTTACTATTGAGGCATTGATTTTCTTCAATTTCTTCTAATTTTCCTTCAATTTCCTGCTCATGCAAATTTTGTGACATTTCACCTTCCGTTTCTCCTATTTTCCTTTATTTTCATAAATCAAATGCCAATTATTGCTTCATACCTTTTCAAAGCCTTTTCCAATGCCTTTTTCAATTTCATTAGCAATAATAAACCAAATGAAGACCCAATATGATGTTTTTCCCAACTTTTAGCTTGGAATATGTGTCCCATGAACTTGGTATTAATTTTCCCTTATTAACTTTATTACATGAAATCTTAACCCGAGGTTGTTACAATTATAGTGTTCAGAATTTGGAGTCATGGTGGGATCTAGACTCTTGTTTAATAGGTGGACACATTGTGTGCTCTAGAACTTCTTGTGGTATTTATAGGTGGATACCCTGAGTGTGTGCCCTATATTCCTATGATCCCTATCAGGTGGAGACACAATGTGCTCTAGACTCCTGTGGGTTAACATATGGAGACACAGTGGGATCTAAATCCTTGTGGTGTGAATCACGTGGAGACAATAGGGGATTTGGATACTTGTAGTAGTTAATTTATGGAGACACTATGTGTTCTAGATCCTTGTAGGGTTTTGCAGGTGGAACGTTGTGTGCTCTAGATCCTTGATGTGTTTATCAAGTGGAGACACTTTATGCTCTATACTCTTGGTTGCCAGGTGGAGACACTTTGTGCTTTTTACTCTTGGTTGTTAGGTGGAGATACTTTGTGCTTTGTAATTTTGGTTGTCATGTGGGACATTGTGTGCTATGGACTCATGTGTTATCTGATTGACTTGTACTAGTGTGAATTTCCTTGAGCACTTAACTCCTCAGTATCTAAATCTAGCTCTAGGGTTGTCATCTACAAGAAATATTGTAGTGTAGTTGACCTATAGTTGTGTGGCAAGTTGAAGTACCTTCCTTAATTTCTAGTCATTTAATTCAATTAGATAATTATATTTACTTATACATCTATTGCACTATGAATAATGAATGGTATTTTTATGTTTATGATAATGAATGTATTAACATTGATAATAAAGTAATGTGATATTCATGTTTCTCTAATGATATGTTATCTATATGTACTTATGGTTATGAGAGGTTTGGAGGCCTATATGTTTACTGATGTGTTCCTAAGTAGAAAATATATTTATATGGTCTTGTATGAATGCTTGACGTGCTCATTTAACTATTACAGTGTGTGGATTCCGTTATTTTGCATGGACATGGATATTGACTGATTAATATTTTGATTGTCTTTATGCTACAATGTATGTTTCATCAATGGATCTGATAGTATTGTGTGAGATTCATTATGTAGTTTAATATGATGTTCCTACATCTAAATTCATAGAGTAGTGATGTCCATAGCTCGGCTTGTTTCAATGTTTGTATGTGGGTACATTGATATATTTATTGATGAATTATGGCTATGTATAATGTATGGATTATTAGTGTTGGAATGAGGGTTTTATTCTTGTAAAAGTTAGTGTTCTAAGCAACACTAGGCTTCAAGGGAATCTTGGGAAATGTCCCTGAAATCCTCAAAGTTTCTAAGTCTAGTTATCACAAGGATTGAACTTGTATTTGGGGTAAGATATGTCATTAACATAATTTTGTATCTAAGATAGATGCATTGTAAGATTGGTGGACATATGGAGTTTGGGCATCTAGTTGGTTTGCACTTGTGCACTTTTTCAAATGCACTATATTTGGAAATGACCTAGATAACTTGTGGAGAAGAAAGTGAAAGTGCAACAACGAGGGTGGGACCCATTAGGGTCTTCAAAGGCACGAAGCTAGATTTATTCGTGAACTATATTTCATATGAAATATAGAGTGGGCCTCGATTGGCGATTATTTGGTGTGAGGTTGGCTTACCTTGCAAGTGAATTTTGTATCTGTGATGTGGGGCATCAAGGGGATGAGAAAATGATGAAAATTCATGAAGTCCTAGATTTGGGATAGAGATGGATACATCTATGGCTGTAAGTAGGCCAAGTGTAGATGCATTTGCAGAGATGCAGTAATCCAGGAGTTAGGGGGTCTGTGGAGCTTTCAAAAATTTATTTTTTGTGCACAGTGGGATATCACTTAGATTTGAATAGAAAGGAAATTAATAATTTAGGTGAAGAGGTTAGGCCTAGTGGGACTCGTGAGTTGGGCTTAGGTGGAAAATGCCATCGATTCATAGTTGAGACTACATGGGAACTAGTAGGTGTTTTTTATGACATGGGAAGGCCATGTGAGTCTCATGTGAGTGCTACGTGGTGGTATTTTGTTGATGTGGCAAGTGTTAATTCATCAGTGTTGGAAAGGGCATATCTTTTAATCCAGAGATTGGATTGTGATAAGATTTATATCATTGGAAAGGTCTTTAATAGCTAAATGTGATGGTGTTTTCCAAATTTGATTCCACGAACTTTGGTGAGGAAGGAATTTTGTAATCCCATCTTCATGGTGAGACTTGGGTTAGTTGAAGGTAACAACTTCCATCAGCTTAGGAAGTTCAAGGGGGTGAGAGGGACTATTACATTATTTTCAACATGTTGATGGTGCAGGATACTACCAATATGCAAGGGATATTCTTGATGTCAAGTCCCAATTAGAACTCACACAAGAGATACTATGGCTTGCAACACAATTCACATCAAGGAGATCCCTTGCATGTTGGTGGTATCCAACAGCATCAACATGTGGAAAATAATGTGGAATATCCAACATGCAGGTGATCTCCATGATGTGAAGTCCATGTTTGTATCAGACTTGCTAGTTTTAGATGTATGCCTTGGTAACATCACATACACGAGATCAAAAACACCTATTTGGGGAAACAAGTATGTAAGCACTGCATGCCACCAAATGAAATATGCACAGGGAACTTCCATAGTTGGTAAAGGAAAATGAGCCTCTGGTTTTTGGAAGTAATAGTACTATCCTATGGGAGACCCATGAGTAGAGAGAAAGGCTCATTGATTATATGAAAATTATTTTATAAGATAAACAACAATCATGAAAGCATAACAACACTCATTCAACAATATCCATATCTAAGCAATGAAATAGTTCATTAGACTTAGTATGTAATTATGCCAACATATGCTACAAACATAACAAGAATAGTCTTACTACATCATCAATACATGCATGAAGAAGTGTTGGATCAAAGGGATTCTAATTATAAATGAAAGATTCCAAGTACATTATTACATAGGTGAAACACTATATCAGTAGTGGAACATGAAGCGCAACTTACTTCTCCAAAAAATGATTTATCTCCTATGCACTACAAGGGAATCCAAGGCAAGCCTCTAAGAGTCCAAGCCCCTTACTTGATTTATGAGGAGCTACTTATAAAAATTGAATGACTTTTGAATTTCCTCATGACTCTTCAACTTCTATAACCTATGGGCTTCCATACAACCTTTCATATTCCATACACGACCTTTTACTTTCCACATGTCTCACTTGGAATTCATTACAAAAAAATTATTACAAAAGACAAAATACATATAAAACGGTGGCTATATGAGAGAAAATTGCTAATAGGACAAAGATGCTACTAAATTGAAAAATCATTGGATTTTTCAATGAGATATTTAGTAATGTATATGTTCCATGCTTTGAAATTTCCAGTAACAACTTTAATCCAAATGACAGGTCTACTGCAAACCACATCTTCACCTCCAGTGCTTTTGTCAATATGGACTTGGAGCCTGATTATACACTATTCCATAATCATGACAGTTTCATGTGATATTTATATGGTTCAATCGCATATTGTAGAATAAAGTCTTTAGTGATATCCATTCCTTCTCGCTCTCATGTTTTCTTGATTTTCTCTATGTACTGCCTCACTTCCTAAAAGATGATTTACTTGCCTCTTATTTCTCCAAGTGGTCCTATTGATGGCATCCCATGTTTGTGCGTTATAGACTTTGGACCCCTGTGAAGTCGACTATAAGAGGTATTAATGTTAGATGACAATTCTCCAAGACATATATAATTATCATGATTGAGTCTCATTTGTACTCTGTCTATTTTAGTGACAATCTTGTCCTTTCTACCAATTGTTGTGGAAAATCTAGATACTTGGAAACCCATTCTTGGAGTTGATCAACACCTCTGTTTGCCACTTTTAGGAGCTTTAAGACTTCTTGTGCTTTCATTTTTATACCAATAAGGGGCACCACTATTTCATGCAAAAGTGTCATCTCATCATACCACTGCATCATGGTATCCTCCAGGCCCTAATTCCACTTGTATGGTTGACTACCATTCTTTTGTGTTAAATTTGTGGGAAGATAATTTTTGGTTTTCTAAAGAGAGATGTCCCTATTTTTTATTTACTGAAACTAAATATTTCCTCAATCATGCATTCTCATTCAATGGATATTCAATGTTTTCCTATGCTGTTATAGAAAAGAAAACATTAGCTGCCATGATTTCCCAAGGATTCATTCTAGTATTAGTAGTTATCACATTTTTGTGGATAAAAAGACCATATTTTGAGGATCATTTGGGAAATATCTTCTCCATTTTTGCATGACCATTTTCGTGAGCTGATAAAATGTGACATTACACACATCCCTAACTTTGTCTTGTGGTGGAGGTTTGATTCCCATCTTGTCAAATTGGAGATGGCCACCTGTGAGAGGAGGTTATATCAGAGAACCTTGTTCATCCTCTATGGGCTAGATGGCATCATCTTCCTTCAACTCTTATTTTGTTTCCTAAGTCATTTGTTGTTCCTCTAGCCTCTATGTTTCTTCATCCTCTTGTGACTACCTTTTTTTTTCTTCTTCTACTCTCCTTTCCTCTTCCTCTTCATGTTGCTTTCTAAGAAACTCATCTTGATTCCTCTTCTACTCTTCTTCTTATTGCATCTTTGCCTCTAATTCCGTATTTTCATGTTTAGTTGGAATAAATCCCTTATTTAAAGGATCAATTTTCCATTTCTTGCTAATTTCTGTTTCTGGATCATGCTTCATCCTTTTCCTCGAAGCTATAATATTTAATTGCATAGTTGATTGTGGTGGTGACCTTTACTTGCACGCCTTGAGTTGGTGAAACTTGGGGGTAACTAGCTTCAATAACTGGATGTATATTTATCAATTCATTGTACTATTTCTTCACCTTCTCATCTTTTGCAGTAGTTATCGATGAATATCCCAAGAAAAACCAATCTTTTCACAATGCTTCTTGCACACTCTTCTGGGGTCATATCCATGAAAGTCCTTCGCTGCAAAGTGAAAGTGATCTAGTGCTCTAGTATTTCTATGTTTGTTTCATTATGGCTCTTCAGCTCATATAATCTGATCCTCAAAGGGAAAGTGGGACAAGGGGCCTTCTTCCTTCTATGAAGAACTCTTGATAACCCTTTACTCAACTAGTAAGCCACTTCTTGCAGGACCACCTTATTAGTTACATATCGCGACATGATATGAGGAGAAATATGACATCCAAAGAATATAATGTATGTACCTTCTGAAGAAACAAACTAATATTTTATATCATGTAATGAATCATTCACCTGGTCAGTCATGTACGAAGAAATGCTCTGCCAATTTTTCGTGTGCCCATCCAATACTCAAATATGAAAACAACTTGTAGTGGAAGTAAACTAGTGGTGTGGCTTGTACTTACACATATTGAGTTGGTGAAACTTGGGGGTGAACTAGCTTCAATTCATGGATGTGTCTTTCTTAATTCATTGTACCAGTTCTTCACCTTCTCATCTTCTTTAGTAGTTATTGATGAATATCCCAAGTGAAACCAACATTTTCACAATGCTTCTTGCAAACTCTTCTGGGGTCATATCCATGAAATTCCTTGAAAACAAAGTTCAATTGATCTAGCTCTATTATTTCTACCTCTATTACCTTATGGCTCTTCAACTCATATAATATGATCCTCAAAGGCAAAGTGGGCCAAGGGGCCTTCTTCCTTCTATGAAGAGCTCCTGAAAACCCTTTACTCAACTAATAAGTCACTTCTTGCTGGACCACCTTATTAGTTACAGATCATGACATGATATGAGTATAGATATGAAATCCAAAGAATCCATGTATGTACCTTCTGGAGCAACAAACCAATATGTGATATCATGTAATGAATCATTCGCATGGTCAGTCTTGTAAGGAGGTTTGATCTCATATATCATTTAGAATATGCTTGCAAAAAAAATTTCTACCAATTTGTCATATGCCCGTCTGAAACCCAAATATGACAACAAACTTTAGTGGAAGTAAACTAGAAACTTATCCTCTGGGATCCAATTCCAATACATTCCTGGGAATGCATATCACACACAAATCCCATCCAATAGAATGCATAAATGTAGAACTTTGGTGCCTGGTTTGACCTTAAAGATGCTTTAGCTTTCCCAACATGAGGGTGCAACTCAAAAGAAAGTATATATGCCCAATTGAAGACTTTTCCATGGGTAACTACCATGTTGAGCATACATATCCATTACTCTTCAACTACTTCAACTTTCTTTCACCCATGCTACCCAAAATACAGAGCAATAAGGTATTGATACATATCTTACATAATCCTAATCAGGTCAACTGTGGATGGGCAATGTCAAAACTTAGCAGGCTCTTGACACTAAGATTTGATGATGTCACTCATGTCGAGGCCAACCCATCTAGTGTAAAAAAAATTATTGGCATACTCTGTGGTACATAGAATTTTATAACAGGACTACATGTCTTCTCCATAATGTGTGGCAAGCTAACCACCACTTTCACTATGAAGCACCAGATTAGAATCATTCATGTGTGTAGGAATCCATTCAATCACTTATGCACAAGGTATGATTGGGAACCTGCATGAAATCTTGTGTATCCTGGACTGCTTTATATTAATGTATAATTCCAAATATTTCAAATATTTAGAGAACTATTTCTACACAAATGTGTCTTTTATGTCTCTCCATTACCTCAATAGACTTATCTATAAAGCACTGTGTATCTATGAGAATAAGAATGGTAGGCTTTGTAACTTCTACTACTTCTTTAGTGATTGCTTCTAAATCTTCTTTAGAGGCCACTTGACATGTAGTAGGAGGCATCATCCCAACAAATGATGAAAGAGTAGTGAGACTAGTAGCTTGAACACCTGTATGTGGAATCACACTCACGTGACAAAGATTAGATTTACAAAATATTCTATATATTACAATAAATAACATAATATATCATATTTAAAAATTCATCAAATTTAGCTTAGAGTATAATCCTATCAATGACGAGACATGGCTACTTGTAAAAGCAAGAGATCTACATTAAAACAAGGACAATGCACTATGAGAGAATGAAGGAAGGTTCAAGGATCACTTAAGGGTTTGAGGTGTGATCATGTACTAAAGCAAGATAGATAGATCATCAAAGGCACAGGGAACATTGTCGAAGCATGAAGGAGGACCATTTGTGGGTTCAAGGTGCACTCATGCACTCAAAGAGGCTAAGAGGGTGCAAGGGCACAATGTGAAGAGGTGAAGGGGTTAGTCTTTAGGTTTTCATGGTGTGCTCAAGATAAAAAGGGGTATAATTATTCATGACTAAGGATTGTTCTCTTGAGAAAAAATTGTCTTTCTAGGCACACTTTTTTGAGATAGGTAGTCCTTTACTTCTAGAAGTGTGCTTTTCCTTGGAATGGATTAAGGACAAGTCCAATAGAAAAATAGAATGAAAGAAATGTTGAGGGGAAGGATCCAAAGATTCTTATAAAATATATTGCAATCATAATTATAATATGAAAAGCTACAAAATATGAGGAGTAACAACCTGTGATAGAAATATGAAACTTGTATAAGAAAGAATGAACTGAAATGCTAGTAAATAAACTAAAAATAAGTTAAACACTAGCAAGGAAAACAAAATCAATAGAAAAACATCAAAACTAATGAAAGTTTGAGTTTTCATTTCTCATGTTCTTCCACTTCTAGTAGGCCTAGACAGTACCCTGATAGAGTCACTTTAGGAACAAAAGTGTTTCTTCACTTCTAGTGAGCTTGGATAGTACCTCGATGAAGTTGCTTGCTTCACCTCCCTACATAGGAATCCTTATTCTTTATTCACCCTTTATTTATTTATTTAATAGGACTGTGCTTAGGAACTTATTATTTTTTAAATAAGGTGGAAGAGGGATCGTGACTTATTGAGAGAAGAAGAGGTTGCTCCTTTAGAAACAGGTTTATAAACCACTGATTGTTAGTATGATTAATATTTTCCCCTCATCTTTCTCCATTCAAAGAGATATGAAAGAAAATACTATTAAGAAACATAACCGAGTGAAGGAATGAGAATCTGAAATAGGTATAGGCATTACTGTTTTCTTATGGTTTACCAGTTGAAGGATCATATTTTCTATCCAAAATCATTGACTTTAAAAATGTAAACTAAATCACAAAAGAGGGTAATAGATAAGCCAAGGGTTGCATGTTACCACAAAGTGGGAAAACAAAAACGTGAAACAATAATGCAATGCATCTAACTAAATGAAACATATCCTATCCTAAATTAAAGTTATGGGGTTAGGTTAAGTAAAACGGAATTTCCAATGTATCTATAGAAGCTACTCTTGAAATTTAAGTCGAAATATCTGAGTGTATAAAATCAAAGTGAGATGCAGTGTAGTGAAAAAGATAAATAACAAAAGCATCCACACTGACAAATAGAAACAATAAGTGCAAGAATAATGATGAGACACACTTATATTCTCTATTGTATGAAAGAATCCACAACAACAACATCTACTAGCTTCATGACAATACAAGAATCGATTAAATGCATGAAGGAACAAGCCATGAAAAATGGATCCAAATCGATAGGACTCTTTAAGTCGATCTGCAATAGGATCATGGAAAAAACCTTTAGGAAAATTTTGACAAGAAATATTAAACAAAGACAAATTTGTATTATAAGCAAGATCGACAGGTTGACCACAATCCATGTTGTCGTAGAAGATGATGTTTTCAATGGATGATGCATATGAGATGTCAAATTGAAAGATTTGACAATCATTAAAATCATTCTTTGTTTCCACATTGTAGATCAAAGATTTGCATGAGTTGGGATGTAGAGATTGAAGTTCAAAAGTATGATTAAACTTTCTACCTTGAGGGTTTAAACACTAAATGTATAAAAAACATGAATCCCTCAAGAGAGAATCAAGGTGACATTAATGACAAGATTCTATGAGAAAATATTAAATTGACAAAAATCACAACTACCGTTGGGTGATAGGAACCTAACATAACCATCAGCATGGGATGAAGTGTCTTGTCCACCTGACTTGACTTCGTACTTTGAAAATATTGAAAGTTAGGCTGAGAAATCACAGTCAGCTTCTTGTCTGAATAACTACCATCATTCAAATCACAAGATTCATAAAGTAATTGACACTCATAGGATAGATATTCATTACAAAAATAAATCTCAATAAAAAACATGTAATCTTCTTGAACGGAAGGAGATATACATCAGAGGAAATATTCAATAATAGCATTAGTCTCCATTTCAATTTTTTGCAAATCTGAATCTTCCTAGAAGAACAAATATTCATCCTTAAAACTTGAAAAATCATCACCATACAGTTAAGAAAAAAGGAAATGATCAGGATGATGGTGGTCCAAGGGTTAAGCTTGATTAACAAGTTCAGGATCAACAAGGGGGCTATCAAGATTTGAGAATGATTGGTTAATAGGGTCAAGAAAATAATCATCGGCAGAAATACATGAAAGAAAAGTTAATTCTTCATTAACAAATTGATCTTCTGGCTTTTTGATCAACATAGGTTCAAAACACAAAACATCAAAAGTAGGGGGACAAGGAACGAAAGAAATATTTGTTTTTTCTTCAAGATGTTGAAATTACTTTTGAATGGGAATACATGATGAAATTGATTCAAAATATTTTCTTGAAATCCTAAATAAGAAACGAGACTTCTCATCCAAAAATCTCTAGTCCACATCCTCGTTAGTAATTTCATAGAAAAGATGAAGGAGAAATTCAAAAAACGATTCAATAGATTCATTTGATTCCATTCTAAGGTGATCAATTTCATTAAGGACATATTGATATTCATACTTGTCAAAATCATGAGGAATCTCATTAAACAAATATTTGAAAAAGGAGACAGAAGCAGCAGGTAAAGAAAAACATTACTACTTGGCACAACCATCTAATGTAAGGGTAAATAACCTTGCAATAATGTCATTAGAATAAACGCTAGTTGAAAGAAAATGAACAAACTTAATGACGTAATCAAGGATCATTGTTGTACCCTTGCCATCAAATTTTAGATGTGACAAGTTATGTAAAAATTCCATGGGGATTGAAAGATCTTAAGATTTGGAAAAAATCCTTAGGATTATGATTTAGGATGAATCCATTAATCGGTAAGATATTTAAACATAATTCATAGGCTCAACTTGTTATATGTCCCTCCTTCTAGTGCCAAAGTGTTGATGGTGTTGGATACCACCAACATGCAGTGGATCTCCCCGATGTGGTCCCAATTAGGCCTCACATTGTTTGGTGTAGGATTCCCATCTAACTATATGGAATGACTTCCATTGCAAAGGTTTTAGAGGTACGCCTTTCCATACAACACATACACAAGAGACGTTGGCTACGGGATCCCCCAAGGGAAGTTTTGGGGCTTAAAGCCTATATATTGACTAAATCCAATGTAAAGACTCCATGTTTTGTGGGCGCAGAGCGCGAAGATTATAAATGATTCATAGGGTTGTCCGCCCTCATTTTTGTAATGTAATGTTGGCTTTAGAAATCTACCGAGTGAGGCTCTAAGTTTTAAATAGCGGGATGAAAGTCATGAATGAAGGATGAGTAACTGAGTCTTATCTAAGTGCAGAGTCGAGTCTTTGGGTCGTAGAGTAGGAGAAGGCTCTGTAGCTGAGTGTGCAGAGGCCTAGTAGTCCACAACTGAGTACGCAAACCCCTACATCTGAGTGCACAGGGCGAGTCGATTTTGTATCCTTTGGAGAAGTAATAAAGAGAAGTTTTACATCATTTCTATGTTTCTTTTTCCTGTCTTGTGCATTGAATGTATCTAATATAAATTGCATTTCTATTATTTATATGATGTGCGAAATTACATGAGTGTGTTGATAGAGTGAATATAAGATAAGGTATATGTTTACATGAAGAGAACTAAATGTTATAAGAAGATAAGTAAGATACGCGGTGCAACTTGGGGAAGTAGGACGAATCGCTACTTTAGCAACATGATGACACCTCAACCCCTAGTTAGGGTTGTACGAAGGTGATTATAACAGATCATCAAGGTCTCATAGGTCAGGATAGTGCATGAAGGTATTCACAGTTGGACTAAAATGACCCCTCAGACATCTCAAGGGTGCAGAAACTTGGTTCCAGCATCCCTCCATACTACTTCGGGTGAGACCTCAGTCTGTGCTGTGTGGGCTATTGCCAAAAGGGCCAGTGGTGTAGGGATTTCTTTGGCTAATTACTCCAAACCTGGGTTAGGCCCCCTCAAGCCAACAAATGGTTTTGTTGTGAGGACATAAATCTATATAGAGATGTATGATGTTGTATTATTGGAATCCAACTAAGAAGGAAATTGAACGGTTGTTGGACATAAGGATTCATGAGTTCGTGGCACAGGAAAATAAGAATCTACAACTAACAAAAGAAGAGTGGTTAGACTACTACCTGTACATAGAGATCCATGAAATATTCTTCGCATCTTTCCCTACTGAGTTGTACAAGTGGATCGCGAAGTTAGCAGATAGCCAAGGAAGGTGGAAACTCTACAATCCTATTGTGTGGACCCCAGAGTTGGTGCACAGATTGGAAGCATCAGAGGATAAGATTATGTGTGTTGTTGATCACTAGCTCGATCAGATTATAGGAGGATTAATTACTGAGTTTGTGGTAGATACTTCGGTTAGCTATAGTGAGGTAGAGAAACGCTTTCTCAAAAGACTGTGAGGTAAGTACGTAAAGCCTCTGAATACTTGGATTAAAATGATATTGTGTGAAAAGAGGGTTATACAATTACCTTGATGTCCAAAACCACACAAAGTAGAAAAACCTACAGAAACGAAGGAAGTAAGGGATCAGAAAATAACCCTTTGATTTCACCTCTGCTTGGGGACGAGGAAGAGCTTGCGAAGGTCTCTCCACGAAGTATGATCCATTTGATAAGGCAAAGGATTTTGCGCATACCACCCCCATCCAAACCACCACTAGCTTCACCACCATCACCTCCATCTTCACCCGTACCACCTCCACTGCCACCGCGAGTCAATATGGCAAGTGCGATAAACTTGCCTATATTCAAGGGAGCAGGAAATGAAGATCCAGACAAGTTTTGGTTCGTGATAAGAGCCGTATGGGAAGCACAAGGAGTTACATATGATAATATAAAGAAAGTGATGCTATTTAGTGCTCTGCAGGATCATGTGTTGACATGGTATATTAAGTATTCTAATGACAATCCGAATGCAAGAATCGGGGATATCCAAATTGTTCTAAACTAAGAATTTAGCAGGCCAAAGTCAGAAGCACAGTTGATCATTGGATTCATAGAGATCACAATGCTACCAGGTGATACTCCTTGGGAGCTGAATCAACAACTGAAATGTACGATTCACAAAGAAAATATGACTTTGATGGATGGACACCACTACGAATGGTTTGTAGCATCGCTAACACCTCATTTGAGGAACACGTTGTTGCAACAGAGGTTGACGACTCAAGCATAGGCCTAGGAGATTGCGTTGAGGCTACATGAAACCCAGATGTAGGATCCTAACTTGGGAGTTCAGAAGATCCACACGCAATTGAAAAACTTACGCCTTGAGATGCAGAGTCTGAAATAGGATAGGACAGCCCAACCAAAAGTGTGCGAAGAGCTATGGTGTGTAAAATGAAAGGGTCAGTGTCATGATAAGGAGCACTACCCTGTGTTCATGAATTACCTCACAAGAGGAGGACCAATGCCATTAAGGCTGGAAGTGAAGGCAAGACCTAGCGTGACACCTTCCTTGTGGTGCTCGATTTGTCAAATAGGAGGAGAGAATGCTACGGACAACTACCATTTTCTACAAAAGCACACGCAGAATTCACAGCAGTTGTTCTGTAATTTTTATGTATCGATTGGAAATGATGAGCACACTTGTAGAAGCTATGAGTTGATGATGGATAGAACTCCTGCCTATAGAGTTCAAGCTGAAATGCCGCCCCTAGACCTAAATGTAGGAATAACGTGAATAGGATTTCAAGGGCGCAAATAAGGCCAAGGTGGAGGAGGACCTGGACGAGGTTGCAGACAGCTGATATGCTACAATTGCGGAGGGCTAGGAAATTATGCCTATGATTATACGAATCCAACGCGTCCATCATGTATGTATTGTACCTTGTTTGATCAAGAGACGAAGGATTACCCTATGTTGATAGCTAGGATATGTGACAAGGGAGCACTACCACCTCCCCTGACTCAGAACCTACAGATGATGAGGTCTGAGTCGCGTGAGGAAGATCCAAATGTGAACATTGTTCTTTGAAGTGAAATTGCAATGGGAGACGATAAAGGAAAACAACCCAAAGATAGTATTTGGGTTCGCAAGGCTCCAACAAAAGAAGTAGAGTTTGATTTGGAGCACACTAAGGAAACCTTCATGGAAGCTAAGAAGAGCTTCGCTGATGCCTACACTTCAGGAAGAAAAGACAGATCGGAGCCAGAATTGGACCCATCTATGCTAACGATGTTCCTAGAAACATGCATGAAGCTACTGTGTGATAGTAAGGCTGTAAAAGGATTGCAAGAACTCATTAATAGATGTGCTAGGACCGTGCTAGGAGAACCGCATGTAGTTCAAAAGATTGGAAAACACAAGACTAGGACAGGGAGAGAATTGAGGCTAACCGCGAAGATTAGAGAACATGAGATGGACCAATTAATTCTGGATTTAGGATCAAACGCAAACTTTTTGCCGAAGTAGACATGGGACACATGGGGAGGCCTACACTACAATGGTCTCCTATTCGGCTACAAATGGTGAACCAGCAAAAGATAATACCTATGGGTAGGTTGCAGGGAATCAATGTGGATATTGAGGGACCAAGCATGCTAGCAAACTTTGAAGTGATAGAGATTGTTGATGACAAAAATCCCTACCCTGCACTCTTAGGAATAGATTGGACCACTGACATGAATGGGGTGATTATTTTGAAGAAGCACAAGATGATTTTTGAGAAGAATTCTCTGCCCATAGTTATACCCTTAGACCCTATTGAGGGATCATGCTACATCGATCCAGTGCATGCTATGAAAGCGATGATGATTTGGACTGCATCTACAAGATAACTGTGTCAGAGAAAGACTGGGTAAATCCCACCATAGATGGAAAAATATCATGAGAGGATCTCATGGGAGCACAAAAGCTCTTGTACTTCAGATTCAGATGAGTAGATAAAACGATGGCAGAATCGATTACACGAGGTAACCATGCTTAATCATAACATGATGACAAGGTCACTACATTGTGTATCAACGAAAGTGAGAGATTTGCCCACGTATGATGGTTTAGATGAGGTAGATGCTTTCTTGGATAGATTCAAAAGGGAGGTGCTAGAAAAGCAACATTTCCAGGCCTTGAATTGGGTACTACGTACTATGCCCATAAGATGGTGGCATACACACAGAGGAAGCTTTGAATACTAGTGCGCATGTAGGAAAATGTTGCGCTGACAGTTTGGGAAACTTATAGTACGAATGCCAAATAAATACAATGGACAGGCTGGTCCGTACACACATATTTCCAGGTGGGTACAGGAATATGGTAAACAACCTATGTGGATACACATGAACTGCGAATTTGGAAATATGGTCAATAAGCATGTGTTGAGGGGGCAAATGTGCAAACAGTTCCTCAAGTTGGAACGACATACTGTGGAGAGAACGAGCGCGTAGAAGGTTATCCACATGGAAGCATTTAACGAGGCATGTAAAGCACTGAACAAGGTATGTAATGCATAGCGAAGTGATTGTGACCTACGTGTACCAATAGTTTTATGGGCTTATAGGGTGACGTGCAAGAAACTAACGGAACAGACACCTTCTAGGCTGGCCTATGGAGTGAACGTTGTAATGCCGATGGAGTATATCATGCCTAGTCCATGCATAGAAGTGCCCATGGATATGATGGTTCACAAAGCCTTGGAAGAAGGGATCGTGTATTTGGAAGAGATCGAAGAAGAACACTTGGGACCTAATGAAGAGATTCAACTGGGCAATCTTAGGCTCCAAGAACTCATGAATGAAAGAGTTCGGTTAAGGGAGAAAATTTCCATGGTGGAAGCAGAAGTCAAGAAGCTTGAGGAAGGAATACAGAAGGACTTTCTTGAGAAGAAAACCCTGGTGATAAAACATGATGCACACGATTACGTTGATGAATTTGGGGACTACCACCAAGAGTTGATCAGTTTGATGCCTTGGATTGGACCATATGTTACTAATGGGATCATAGATGGTGGCATGATGAAGTTGGTAAAATGCACGGTGTAGTTGGTAAAGTTAAATGGAGAATCTTTACTAGGAAGATTGAATGGTAGTTGGTTATAGCCATACACGGGTGGCCCGATTATCTGACTAGCCCACCGAAGTATAGTATTTGTGCTCTAGGTAGCTGAAAGGAGGCACGAGACTATAAATAGATGTAGGGAATGCGGCAGCAGATACAGGGAAGCAGTTCAACTACAACGGTCTTTGAACAACACGTGCAAGAGGTACAATAGGCAGTTGCTCAATGCGCTACAAATCTTGCAGCAGTTCGAAGAGAGTTGGGAGGTCTCCACGTGAAGATCACCGCACCGATAGAGTGACTCGAGGGTGAGTCACGAAGTTTGTGTTGGGGACATATTGGACGTGGGATCCCCCAAGGGATGTTTTGGGACTTAAAGCCTAGATTTTGACTAAATTTGATGTAAAGACTCTGCGTTGTGTTGGCACAGAGTGCGAAGATTATAAATGAGTCATAGGGTTTTCTGCCCTCATTTTTGTAATGTAATGTCGGCTTTAGAAATCTACCCATGGTACATGGACCATGGGATTCTATAAATAGAGTGAGGCTCTAAGTTGTAAATAGGGGAATGAAAGTCATGAATGAAGGATAAAGAATTGTGTCTTATCTAAGTGTAGAGTGTAGGGTGCATTATCGAAGCATGAAGGAGGATCATTCGTGGGTTCAAAGTGCAATCATGAGCTCAAAGAGGCCAAGAAGGCACAAGGGCACACTCTGAAGAGATAAAGGGGTCACGTTTTAATTCTTCAAGGTGTACTATACACTCAAGAGGAAAAGGAGGGCGTAAGGGAACATGTTGAAGAGACGAAATGGAAAACACTCATGTGTTTAAGGTGCACTCATGTGCTCAAGAAGGGAGTAGTTCTCCAGGACAAAGGAGTGCACTCCTGAGAAAAAGTATCTTTATGGCCACAGTTTTATGAGATAGTCAGGCCTTTTCTTCTAAAAGTGTGTTGTATCTTTGAATTTCTCAAGGACATGTCCAAAAATAATATAGAATGAAAGAAATGCAAAGGGGAAGGATCCAAGGATTCTTATAAACTCTATCATGATCATGACTAGAATATGAAAATCTACGAAATATGAAGAGTCACAACCTACAAAAACAATTTGACACTTGTAGAAGAAAGAATGAATTGGAATTCCAATAAAGAAACTAAAAAGAAGTGAAACACCAGCAAGGAAAGAAATATTGATAGCAAAAACATAAAAGGAAAGCAATAGAATTGACATGCCTAACTTACTTGAAATGAAGATTGTCAAAGAGCTCCTTGATCAAAAAAACTGTGCTCAACCCAAATGAGAGTGATTATGAGAAGGAATGATTAACCAGGTTGATTATAAAGAGATTACATGCAAATCCATTCCATTCATGCTCACCACTTGTTGACGGATGAATGAGTTAGTTAAGCGAAGTGAAGTGGGCTCCTATTTTCTAAATATGTGCCAGATGCAACAAGAAAAATTCATGCATGAGTTTGAAAGGGCACAAGTCTTTGTGTCGAAGGAGTGTGCTCAAGTGAGGGTGCACTGGCTGAGCATGAAGGAGTGCACTCAACGAGGAGGAAACTCTTCATCATGTTGAAGTGCGCTTTTCCTTAAGAAAGTGCTTTTGCTTGATCTTTTATGTGTTTATGGTGAACAATGCTAGTTATTAATTTGATAAAATATATGACTCCACCTATCCTTGGACAAGATAACACAAGTGTTTCTAAATTTAAGGCAATGACATTTAGAAAAAAATGACTTAGGAGGATGTGACACTTAGAGAAAACATAAGGATAGCAAATCAAACAATGTGATGACACTAAATACCTTGGAACGAAAGTTCACATAGGCTCCAAAATTGAGTTAGGAAACATTTTTGGAAGGTATTTGTGGTAGTGACAACACCACATTAATCATATATGACCTCTGCAATAACCAAGAATAGACCAATGCATCCCATTTAGAAGGATTTTAATAAAGAAATTGTTGTTATAGAAGTAACCAAATACTCAATGACATTTATAACAACTAATTGATCTAATCCCTTAAATTATGTATCAATTTCAATTATATTAAATTTCATTTTTTTTTTATATTATCAATTGCTATGAAGTATGTTCATAAAATTGTCAAAACATAACTGTGCTAGATTAAAAATAAACTGAGAGATGCAAGAAAGATTATATTTTCTCCAATTTAATTTATTTAATTTCCTAAATCATTTAAATTCCCTTAATATGTTTTCTTTGTGATCTTATTCTTGATTATAGATTTTTTGTGACACCCACTTCATTATTCCAAATTTTGTATTGTAATTAAGAACATATAATGTTGAGGTTCCAATATTGATGCCATTCTTTCAAATTCTATTATGTGATGTAATGTTTATTTTTAGTAATAAAAATGCTAAAGCTGAAGAAACGGGATATCCAAAAGATTATGATGCCTTGGGGAGCGGGAAAACTTGAATTAAGACAAAAAATATACCTTGGGTGAATATTTATCTTTAATGTGATGGTTAGTCTTCCTAAGAAGCTAAAACATTGGGAAGATGAAGGGTCATGGCGTGATTATAAAAATAAGAAAGATAAGAAATGAAGTTGTTCTTATTATTTGTTCTTAAGCTTCTAGGTTTTCTCTCTTCTATACTCTCTCATGCATAACTCTCTCTCTCACTTAAAAAATTTGAATTGGAAAAAGGATTGGTGACAAAAACTAAAGAGGTTTACATCTTATGACTAGTTAAGAGCTATGAGTGACATCTTATGTGACAAGAAATGAATGTGTTACAACACATTTTCTTTGGACTAGATGGATATAAGGACTGGGAATGGTCCTAGTTGTGTGTTGTACATAGAGCATTGAAGAGGAGAGGGCCAAGGAACTACAAATATCTATGAAGAACTCCCTTGTGCTATGCAAAGTTTCATGGCATTTTTGGGAATGTGAGCCTAGTCAAATATGGAAAGGTCGATCATTGAAAGTTTCCTATTTGTGTGTGAATGAGAATCACCTTCACTTCTGGTGTTAAAATATGGTCTGAATATGAGTGTGTGAAATAAGTCTGAGTTAAGTTCTCCTCAAGGAATCAAGATATAGCATAAGGGTGGTCAATTGTGAGAAAATTTACAATACAATTGAGCCTATGGTGGGGTGGAATGTGGCTCACCCTATGTCAGCTTCCGATATTTTTTTTGGTTGCAATATATAAATATTTATTTCTGTGTTAATTATATTTTTGGCATATATAGTTAGTGATATGCATGATTATTTAATTTCTCTTTTCTGCAAGATTATATGTACATGCATTATGCTTCAACAAATTTATTATGACTATAGTTTTCATATTATTTGTATGTAGCTTTTTATATCTATTAGTTTTTGGAACAACACTCATTGAGGAAGATAACCTTCATAATTTTTCCTTGAAATAGGACATGTTGGAATTTCTACTATAACGTTTCTTTTGGTAGGTTTCAAAAGTTTAAAATTGGACCATAGTGAGGGGAGATCCCATTGATCTTTTGATCCAATCTTTAGATAACGGGTCCCAAAATTTTAGGAAATATGGTCATAGGAAGTTGGGCTTCCTAAATGGATCATTAAACAGGTCATGTTGAAATTTCTTCTATAAATTTTCTTCTAGGAGGTTCTAGATGCTGAAACTTGGATCATAGTGAGATGAAATCTTGCTGACCATTTGGTGCAACTTTAAGATATTAGGTAGTGATATTTTAAGAGATATGAATAGAAGAAATTGAGCTTCTTGAATGCTCCTAAAATCATGCACAAAATAGGTCATGTTGTCATTTCTACTATAACATTTGATCTAGGAGGTTCCAGAGCTTGAACGTTGGACCATTGTCAGGGAACTCCCACTAATCATCTGGTTTAGTTTTTAGAACTTGGGCTATTTTAATTTAGGAGATATGCCCTAAGGAAGTTTCTATATTAGTTTACATGCAAAGCATTTGAAGAAATGCCTAAATGGTTTAATGATGCATTACATACAAACTATTTGATGAAATGAACCAATGGAAATGTTGTTTTGTGGATGGGGATAATATTGTTGTGTGTTACCATTGTTGTATGATAGTACTATTATAATTATTCTATGCTTATTTGTATGAAAATAATTTGATTAAATGTGTTAAAGGTGTTGTTGGGGTCAATGTTGGGAATACGATTTGCAGAAATCTTGAAGTTTTGAGATAGTTTTAGGATTTGCATGCAAAAAGGTGGACCAAAAATAATGTAGATAGATCAACATGCAAATTCATCGCTAAAGGAGTAATGTGCATAATATGTGCAGAAAGGAGAACTACGTGGGAAGGAACGACACACAAAGTGAAAGGGCCAAAATGGTTAAGTTTGACTTCATCTTCAAACCAGTTTTGATTGGGTATAGATTAGAAAGTGTATTTTATCTTCCTATGGTAATTATATTCCCTGGTATTTCCCATGGTATCAAAGTTAAATTGGGACTATGTAATTATGTATAAATAGGTGGATGATGAAGGGATTGAAGTTGGATAATTCTAAGTTGGTTTTCTTTTGGTTCATGCTTAGTTCTTTGTTAACATGTTACTAGTGTAACACTATAAGGTTATGATGATTAGGATAGTGAACTGAGATGGAACAATATTTTAAGATTGTAACCTTGTGCCACTTCTTATTCTGGTGTTAATGGAAGATAGCTAAAGGTTGTTTTGTCCCCATTTATTGTGATTCATGAGATGTTTGCATGCAGTGTTAGTTATGTGTTATTGTAGTATATTATGGCTTGATGTTGAGCATGTTGCAACACTATGAATAATTAAGGAACCCCTTTTTAAAGAAAATAATTTATGTTTGTTAGTGCTATGTTGTTTATTTTGAGTATTTACAACTAGGGTTAACATATGAATCATGAGTTGAGTATTGTAGTATGTTTTCACACATTCAATTCCAATTCTATTCATCGCTACAAAAGCCTAGTTCCTATAGTCCGAATAGGAGCCTTGGGTGAGACTTCACCTATTTTATAGGTGATGCTAAAAGGATCAGTATCCAGTGTGGTTTTGTTGGATTCACTTTGTACATTAACCCAAGTGAGACTATATAAAGTGCCAATAAATGGTTCTATTGCTGGGAACATGGAATCCCACCAAGGAGAAAATGTGTCAGTGGATTGAGGAGAAGTGATGGGAATTCAATGCTAGTGAGATCAAAGGTCCATATATTTCCATTGATGATTTTCTACAATGGTATAATTTTACTAAATTTTATGAAATTTTCTTTGTTGAGTTTCCATGATTGTCAGTAGAGTGGATACAAATGTTCAATGACCAGAATAGAAACTGGTGATCTATGAAGCCGAAGTAGAAGACTCTTGAATTGGTTCAATAGTTCAAGGTTATCGATAATAAAATTTACTTTGTCATATATTATTGGTTTGAGAGTGTTTTAGGGGGGTACACTACATAATTTTATATTGAATCCATAGTATCTTATAGCATCATTGGAAGGAAGTTTTTAAAGGGACTGTGTGAGAGATATATCAAATCATTTCCCATTTCCATTAATATGTTGTTATGTGATAAGGTAGTTTTGAATATGGAATCTGATAGCATGGGTGGCTAAACCCCTTGTGTGCAAAGTGGGAGTTGGGGATGACTAGGGAATCATTTGAGGGAACAACTCTAGGATGCAAAAATAGAAGGATAAAGAGAGTGAAGGAGATGTTGAGAACTTTGAATAGATTGTTAGAAGGTATGCCAAATAATCCAAGAAAGACATTTCATGGTAGGAAAGCATGACAAGTTTCAAGAGCAGAGTCTTATGTAGTGGAAGAAGGTTCCAAGGTAGAAGTGAGGGAGGAGAGAGATTTTCATCGATACTTGCAATTGATCCAATTACAGTAAAGGAGATGAAGGGAGGCCATGGGAGAAGACAGAGTAGTGGAGACCAGAAAAGCCCTAAGAGAGTGCATATTAGCATACCACACATAGAAGGCAAGAATGGAGGACCTTCATAGCATAGCTCGAGGGTAGTCAAATCATCCCAGTAACCCTACTCATAATATGCCTTGTGTCAAGGACATTCCCCCATGTGAATCAATTGATCAAGAGGTAAGTTTCCAAAGAAATGATTTTAATAATTTAGTTAGTAAGGAAAGTGAAAGTTTTCAAACTATAGGAGTGAATCTGTTTAGTTGAGTGGAAGTGGATTGCGAAATTCTCCATTGAAGCACATTGCGCAGAGTACGACACATCATATAGTGAATATACCTATAAATCCTTTACTTGGGACTAATACATAGAAGAAAATGGAAAATACTTCTAAGATGCCTATATTTCATGGTTTTAGGATTGAAGATTCTAGCCAACACCTATTTGTGTGTGAGGTTGTATGGGATATAAATCAAGTCTAGGATGATGCTACCAAGATTGCAAAATTGGAAACTACTTTCAAAGATCAAGAATTAAAATGGTATATGAAGTATAAGAGCATTGCTCCAGCTAGAAATCAAAGGAATCTTGTAGAAAAAGTTTGTGATGCTAAAAACGTTTCGTAAGCCCATGTCTACATCACAGTGTGTCACAGAGCTTAATTAGGGAAAAAACAAGTCTATTTAGGATTATGACCAAATATTTAAAGTATTACTAGGCATATTGACATTTGATATCCTATATGATAAGCATAAGGAGTGGTTTATTTTTGGATTACTTCCCCATATTCAAGTGTCTTTGACTCAACAAAATATTTCATCCTAGTTAGAAGCCTCAATGATTGCATTAAAATTGGAAGCATCCCCAACAACAAGTGTGGAGATTTATGGCATGGATCAAATTTAGTCTTAGTTGGATGTGCTTACAGTCTAATTGCAAGATTTATCTAAAGGGAAAGAAAAGAATGATGAACTCTAGTGCACCATCTGTAGAAATGAGGGGAACCATAGAAAATAATGTCCAACAGCGACATATTATATGGCAACCAACGAATCCAACCCCGTCACACAAGGAATCAAGTTATGGTGTGAAATTTGTTCAAAGAATTTTTAGACGGATAGGTATAATTGAGGAAGCCAAGTGTAACATTGGTTCATAAAGTTTATAGGGATGTTGCCCATAAAAACACACTTGAGGATGGATTTAAAAAGGTGGTGTTGCATTGGATAATCTCATACTGAATACAAAATATAGAAGGAATTGACCCTGCATGCATTGATAGGTGGCATGTAGATCTTTGCAAAAGCATAAAAGTGTAAGCCCTTGCAGGAGACCATGCCACTAAAAGAAGAAGTTGCACTTATTGGATAAGTGCGCTGATTTTTTATGAGTATTAAGCTAAGTGAAAGAAGGAGTTCTAAGAGAAATATGGAATAACAAAAGTTTCAAGTGGCTCAAGGCAAGCCACATGCGAGTGTTTGGAGTCTGTTGGGGCTAGTCTTGGGAAGAAGACATGAATAAATGTTGAAGTTTTGAGATAATTTTTAGAGTTGTGCACAAAAGGGTCGAGCAGAAAAAACACACATAGATCAATGTTCATATTTTTCACTTAAGGAGTAGCATACAAAATTGACTGAAAAATTAGAACCACATGGGAAGTGTAGTATACCTAGGGGGGATAGTATGGGCTACAAAGGGACATACCCAAGGGAATAGTGTAATAATGGGATGGGCCATAGTAATAAATAAGGTAGTTAACCCGTATCATGTAAGGGACCACAAGTAGTTAGCAATAATATAATAAGCCCATGGTGTTAGATAGATGGTATTGAGGGAACCATGGTAATGACCCATGGTATTGTATGTATGAGGCCTATATAGAGGCTAGAGACTCCCCATTGAGAGATGTCAAGGATTATTGTATGGAAAAGCATATGGCTTGTGGAGTGTTCTCCTTCCTTAAGGAGTGAATGTATGGTGTTGCCCTACCTTAAGGGTTTGACCAACAAAATAGCATTTATCTATATTCCGATCTTTTTATTGCTTGGGTATATTTGTATTATGATATATATTCGTATCAGATCTATAACAAGTGGTATCGGAGAACTTTCTTGGGCAAAACAAAGTTTTTTTTTTTTTTTTGCAGGAACTTTTTAGGGCGGAGAGTTTGCAAATCAGATTTGTATCTTCTGGTCTAAAATCGATAGAATCTAATTGCATATCTGAGTTGCTGACAAAAAAATACCCAATTTCAAAAAAAAAATCGGCCGAATCAAAATCTGGATGAGGGAGATATCGTTGATTTAAAAATTAGCTGTGTTGCAGGCATTTTTCAGGGCAGAGAGTTTACGGATCAGATCTATACATTATAATGGAAAATCTACAGAATCTAATTGCATATCTGAGTTTTTGTGAAAAAAATACCCAATTTGAAAAAAATATTGGTCTAATTGGAGTCTAGATGAAGGAGATATTGCTGATCTAAAAATTAACTGTGTTGCAGGCATTTTGCGGGGTGGTGAGTTTGTAGATCAGATCTGTATGTTTTGGGGCAAAATTTGCAAAATCTAATTGTAGATCTGGGTTCTTTGTGAAAAAATATCCAATCTCAAAAAATAAATCAATCAAATTGGAGTCTGAATGAGGGAGATATCGCTGATTTAAAATCAGCTCTTCTTTTTCAGAAATTTTTGTGAAGGCAGGACAACTACAGTGCGAATCTAAAATTCCAGTGCCTAGATCGGAATTTGATGAAGATGTATAAATTTGATGGCTCTGATCCGGAAATATGGTTAGCACAAATGGAATAGTATTTCACTCTGGAACACATCATAGATGATGAAACTAAACTACGTGCGGGAGAACTTTACTTGGACCAAGAAAGATGGCAATGGTGGCAGTCGCATTCTAAATGCTATCCAAGGACAATTACTTGGAAGATGTTCGCAAAATCCATTTGTGACCACTTTGACTGTAAATCTAATCTTTTGGGTCCTCCTACTAAGCTCAGATAGACAGGCACACAACCTAGCAAAAAATTTATTTTTATAGGAAAGAAGGAAACCAAGAAACCTAAACGGCTATTTCCTACTGGTATCTCCTTATCGCAGGTTCATGGATTGATTTAGAAGGGTAAGATCATTGTGTCTATAAATCCTAGTTGCAAACATAATTTTATCAATGTTAATTTGGTAAAAAAATTGCAAGTTCCAGTAAAACACATTAATAACACATAGGTTGATAATGAGGATGTTCAAGTTTATAAAGATTTGAAGCTTTCTATGGATAAGTATGTGTTGCATTGTGGTTTTTTTACTTGAGATATGGATAACATGGATGTTGTGTTGGGATATCCTTGGATGGAATCTGTGGGTACTGTCAATATTAATGTGCAAAAGAAATTCATGGAATTATGGTATAAAAAGAATAAAATAACATTGCAAGATATTTCTATTAAGACCCAAGCAGAGACTATGGAAGCAGAAGTACCAAGCTCTAATGACACTGACACATCAGATGATGAGCCTTTAATGGTTGACAACCAAACTCAAACATCAAACCAGGTACCAGAAAAATAGGAAGAATCCAAGGAGGCTAAAGCAGAAAATATTATAGGTACTGATACATTAGATGAGGACTCAGTGGTTGAAGAAATATTGGAAGATAAGAAACAACAACAGGCACCACAACTTGTACTAGCTACCAATCAGG